>PNEQ01004284.1:19684-47522 GCA_003012365.1 Medauroidea extradentata
TTAAATAAAAAATTTCAAAATTTAATTTTTTTTTGGTACTTTTAGAAATTTATTTTAAACACATAAATATTTTATAATGTGTTTGTATATGCTTCAAGCCGTAGACGGTGACGTGTAGTTTTGATGAGATTTTTTCCATTTCATTATATTTACTGGTTTTCAAGTTTTGTATGAAGTAAAAATATGCAAATTTTGACTTTGAAGTGACATTACGGGAAAACTATATGAACTAATTTTTTTCCGTTAGATGTTAATGTCCTCTGAAGTAATGTCTACAAAACTAACACTATTTTATACAAATATAAAATTATGAATTTTTCCCCACTTGAACGCCCTTAACATGATCCCTTCCAAGTTCTCTCTCTCTCTCACACACACAGAAATAAATTATTAAATAAATAAATACGCGAACACACGCACGCACAAAAACTAATGTGGACGCTTATTCATGCGAGTAAACACGATGCATCAGTTCACAAATATTGCCGGTATATATTTTATTGATGTATTAGATTTACTACCGCTTGCGTGCTGCGCTCTCCCGACGGCTAAATAGTAGACTACATTCTGGGAAACTGCGTGATAAATGTTGTGTTAGTCACGACACTTGCATCAACAACAGACTACAATATTGATAATATACAGGACAAGTGAGGCAAATACAGATTTACTGTAAGTGTGCCATCGACTGGGCGAAGCTAGAGTTTAAGAAAACATCAACAGAACAAAAATAGTTTCACGGAAAATTGTAATTGTTTCAGTAATTTTTATGTGTGTACGAGATTTTGTTCGATTTTTGAAAAGTAGACATTTTTACTATTTTTATATAAAGTCCACATTTGCATGAAACTTTTTTTATGCATTGATAGAAAACCAACTGATTTAAATAAATTAAATAATTCACACTACATAACGTCCAGATTTGGATAAAATTGCAATTTGTTTGCGTTTAAAAGTTTTTTTTTAATTGACTAGGCCTATTTGTTATTTTGAATTCGGTTATTTTTTATGTACAAAAATTAAATACTGTTTTTATACACATCTTAACGTAGCCCGTGACGCTTCTTCAGTGTGAATTATTTCATTTCGGTGAATCAGTTGGTTTAACATAAAATCGTTTTATGCAAATTTGGACTATGGCCTGGCAATATACAAAAACTATGAAATCTAAAACATTTTTACTACAGTAAAAACAGTCCGAAGAAATGTCTACAAAACAAATTATATCTCGTACAGATATAACATTATTAAAACAATTAAAATTATGAATTAACCTCCCCCTGAAGACATAACATACAGTAATAAAATAATTACAAGGCATTTTTGCAGTTAAGCCACTAAGTTAATGTGACGCTGATAGGCTAAACACAACACAACAGTTTCCAACATAAAAATTAAACTGCAGCATCCGACAGTCAAATGTTCTTATGTATGTTTACTAGAAAAATCGCTTTCTGCAGGAACATGTCGTGAATGGTTACATTCGCAAAGCACGTAGGCAATTTAATAGACACAATTATTACGCACGGTGAGGATCTACGTTGGAAATAAGTCGCTTAACTCTAACTTACGCAATTATAAGTTCTCGACACAATGTTTCTCACCTACCCACTGAAGAGTTGTGTTTACGTTAAGAAGAAATCTGCCTACGTAAATACATAACATGGTTGAATGTGTCTGAACATCCCATCAGACCGCGGCCTGAGAACACATTAACGTCAATATTACATAATCGCGTCTGTCGAGCTGTGAGCCTAACATCAGATGTTACACACCAGTTGAATCTTACAGTTAACTAAGTGAAGACATACAAATTTTGTAACGTATTTGATAGTTTGCAGTACGACGGCATAACGCAATTTGTTAAGGGTTAGTTGCACCTGACGCATGAGTATACTCATATAGTATTGTAAAGGGGTACGAAACTAGTTTCTTTTTTTTTTCCTTGTACAACTATTGAACGTGTTTTAGAAGCGTTTATCTATGAAAAGAAGGCACACTTCAAACTATGTTTAAATAATTTTAACAATTCCGTCTGCTTATGAAAATATGATTGTCAGTTTCTCAAAATTGGTAAAAGTGTCTTTTTGGCATTGCTGCAGCTGTAAAAATAGCAGAACTAACCAGTGGTGGATCTAGATCCTTGCAGAGGGAGAAACTTGAGCTCATTATCATATAACAACGTAGTACCCTAGCTAGAAGAAAACAAGTAAATAAATAAAACTACCCTGTGTCAACTCCCCGGGACCAACATTACAACAGCACTCTGACCTCAGGATGCTTTACTCTGATATTTACAATTAATTTGAGACAGTAGGCCGTTGTTCAGTAACAGCACTCATCGACATAAAGTTTTCGCGGTTGGCAGCAACAAATTATCATAAAACAGAGTCTCATATATATATATATATATATATATATATATATATATATATATATATATATATATAGGATATATAAACACATGCGGCTTTACAAACCTAAATTTGTACCTGAGGAGCAACAAATTCAATTTTTGTATAAAGTAATTCTCTGGAAAATGTATATTTCACACAGACAAAGTTCGGAAGGTAAAGAAAGATTATTGGAGAGTTACTGCTATGAGTTGTAATGTATACTTCCAGGTAAAACACTATGGCAGAAATATTAATCTTTGAAGAGAAAAACATACCGGCATTTCTTTAAATATGCCGTTTAATAATCACGTCTAATTCAGCGAATTTCAGAGCAATGATATTCGTAACCAATATCGCTCTACGACTAAGTTACGGCTATGTATCGACACACCTTACAGTATAATTTTGCCTCGTATATAATAACGTAATGCCTTTATTGCGTTTAGTTGGCAACACTTGAAGGTTTGTTACGATGAATATCAGCGAGACAAGACACGCATACGCGCCTGTGACGTCACACACGAGCTATGTTATATCACGTGTCTCCAAATACAAGTCAGCTTTGAATTACAAATTGTCTGTCATTCTGAGAGATGATCAGGCACACTTGGAGGGGAAAATGTAAATGACAAACGCAAGAAGAATGCGAGATAAACGCCACTGAAGAACGTAACGTAGACTTTCAGACCGAGTCAAACTGACAGCAAAGACAATTCTCCCCCAGTAGAAAGGTCTACTGTACTTGCAGTGTCCTACGGCGCATTCGTATCCAATGTTAGAGTCGTCGTTGCCTGGCGCGGGGACGGCGTTGAAGCTTGTAATGCAAATTATTTTTCTTATGCAAAATTGGTGACGGCCAAGCTCTCTCCTGTTTTCGCTGTTTATTGTGATAGTTATTATCTAAGCTTAAACGAGAGCAGATATGACACATCTGTCTGTCAGTATCGCTTAAAATGGTTTCCCAGTGAGAGCTCATTCTTCCGAGTCAGCAAATTATACGCTTTCGACTAATAAATCAACTAACAAAAAACCCATCAGTTACACACTGGTAATTACTTAAAACTGTAGTATTTACTGCCTTGCGAAAGTTAACTAAGTAGGCGGAAAATTCTTCAACAAAACTACCACACAGATTTTTCATATCTGCTCTCGTTTGGGTATAAAAATATTACCGCGAAAATAATATAAATATGAGAGCATAGCCTTAAACCATGTCTACCGCGGGTATCTACGAACAAAACACACACTTGAAACTATGCTTCTGTAATTAGATAAATTCAGTACACTTGTTAAGAGGACGTGGTACATAATTCAACGCTAAAAGCATTAATCTATAACTGTAGGTTTCTTGAAGACAATTTGCGAAAATTAAACAATAGCAATCCTAGACAATAGTTTCAGCCAACGTTTTAAACAAAATTGTTTCCAGTGTTAACGAACTTCTGAGGCACAATCTATGACGCCGGAACCTCGTGCATTTAACTGCGGCGCAAGAGATCACGCGTAACGAATTAGTAATTCTGGATAAATATTTACTCATAAAGTTGGTAAATACCATTATCTAGGATTGTCATTGAGTATTTTATCAACATTGGCTTCGAAAAAAACGTAGAAATGAATTGATGTTTTCAGCGTTTATTTATCTACCACGCACTCTTAAGAACTCGATTTTGGGGCCGATCTAATGGGCTGAAACTGCGACAATGCTACCTGAATTGCTGACAATAGACAAACCACAGGGAGATGATTGCAAGGGGTGACAGCTGAGAGTGTAACCACAAACCCTAACAGAACAACGCAATGTGATTGCAAGTACATAACAGTCGGACTAGTAAACATGAGCCAAACGTGACACTGACAGTAATGTACGGAGACAGGAAAAATTCGCGACTTCACTGAGCTGTAGGTTAGCTGCCAAGATTATACGAGAAATCGTGCAGACAACAGATGTTTATTGTCTGCTCGCTGACACTGTGAAATGTGCCTAGTTTTATTATTGGCTCAGCTACTACCGGCAAGTGTCAAGTAAAGTCAACGGCCAGTTGTGAACGTTATACAGACCCATAGTTACTTGAAATCCAGCTTGCGCCTAAAAGAAAAAGTGAAATTTTCAGGTTCCTAGTAATGTCGGATGACTGTTCATTATTGCTAGGCTCCAACGTGACACTTAATGTTTTGTATAAGGCCGTTCGGAATAAAGCGAGCACTAACAATTTAATCTTTGAAAAATCTCACTAGCTGTTACTACATATAGTTCAACATTACCGATAGTCACCTTACTGCTTGTATGGTTGGCAACGAAATTACCCAACATAGTTCCGTGTTTATTCGTTTTTAAATACAATACTGAAACAAAGCCAACCGACAGCGATATAATTGTATTTTATATAATTAAAAAAATTTTTTTTTGTCAAACAATACAGGTACATATCGCCTGAACAATTTATTTCACACGCGCAAACATAAAGTGATGTGTTCCTGAAAAGTTAAACTTTTCCCGTCGTTAAGCCTAGGCTACATCGGCAACAGCACACAAACAGCACAGACGCACAAAAGTTAAACGTGTGTTAATATATAGCAGCGACTACATGGACGCACAGCACACGCACAGGAAAATAGCACACAATCGGCGCACAAGAAGTTGACGAATTTTTAACTTTTCTGTGCGCAGCCAATCAAGAAGCATTGCGGATACCACGCTAGTATATTTAAATATTTACGAAGTTGTGTAAAAGTAATTATTTATTTTAATCGTTTATGCACGAAGAACAAAACCAAATATTAAGATTTTATTTAGTTACGAAAGCGGAGAATAAAGTAATTTAACACAGTATCTCAAATAATTACGGACACTTCTATGTTGTGCACGAATGTAGCCTGGTGTTCTGTGCTATTTGCGTGCTGTGACTGTGTTGTTACGAATGTAGCCTAGGCTTTAGCCGTTACACGCGGAAAGATACGAATTGACTGGAAATAATATATTTAGCAGGGCTTACTCGAGTGCTCACTTTATTCCGAATCGCCTATATCAACATTGGCTATCGTTGATTTGTATCAATTTGTTCTCTGTACAACAGGCCCAGTTAGAACTGCACAGCTTGAACACACGTCGTGTGTGATTCGTCCCAAAACTGTTCACACGTGTCACGGTTAATATACTACAGTTTATTGGAGACTATCTTAAACATTTTCGCGATTTTCCATTGTCTCTAATGATGGTATACCGCGAAAGTATTTTGTGCCAACATACCCCTGAAAACACTACAGTTTCTCGCAACATGTATGATTGGGTGATATACGTATGACAAAACGCAGCTGTCTGCAGACGAATAACAGGCACCAAATATTACAATAGTGGGACGCCTATTGGCTCAGTCAAATAGGGTAACAGCTACACATACAGGAACAAGCCAGTGAGGTTTAGATAAGCTGGACGTCAGCAAACAGTCAAGTTTTCCTGCGATAAACCATCATCTCTATTCACTGCGTGTTTGAAAATACACAGCCCTACGTAAGTCAGTTTATTTTTAATTGCTGCCACACACATAAGCGCAATATGGCGACGTGATACCCATGCGATGACGTCAGCCAAGCAGAGAATGTTGGGAACATTGCATGAGCGACTGACGTATTTGACGCTCTTCACTGGCGACAAATCTTAAGTTGTTTACATTTTAACAATCATGCAACTATCATTCACGTTAGAAAGAAGTTAATATCTGCTTTATACTAAAACTATATTACAAACATGGGTATTTGTGTAAATTAATGTAATCTATTGCGTAAGTTTCGTCGTAAAATAACTGCATTAATATATTTGTCTTGTTTTTTGGTAGAAAATGTAACCTGTGCTTTCCGTTTCGTATTTATCTATGTAAATTTATTCGAGCATAAGTAGATTAGCGTTTCTTTAGTTCATGATTCTCCAAAAACACACAGTTACTAAGTTATTTCTGTGGGTAATACACAGCAGCATTAGTTCGTGTCGTCAGAGGCCGGCGATATTTCTTCGCTCTAAGGTTTTCATTATATTATCACATATCCTCTGTAAATTTGAAATTCCTACAAAAAGGACCGTACTACTGCGACAGATCCTAAACTCTTAAACTAAATGATTTTTTTGCCGAACATGTTTTTACTCAGTAGAAGAGTACTTGGATCATAAACATTAAATTACACATGTACTTATATAATGTAGTGCATATGCCGTGTTTTCTTTTTTGTTTCACATTAATGAAGATAAGTTATGATCCAAATAATAGCGACTAAACATTTGTCCATGCAAGGAATGAAGGTATCTAAATAAACTGTACATATATGTATTACTTTACATATAATTTACATGACCTATACAATATCTTTGTACCATTGTGTACGGGAAAAAGACCATACGGAAGCAATAAAACTAATATTGTGAAAACCGCTGTACAGACCATAACGCTAACTCCATACAATGCATTTATATAATGTATTATAGAATAAAATGCGTTATATATCGCTTGGCCAGCAGTATATCTGTAGGCCAGGCTTTCTACTTGTTTCCTGCTAAGGCATGGACTGCACACGTTTGTTATATCATTACATATATGTAACCAGTAAGTTAGGCCCTAATAGAGAAATATGTACTAACAATATATTGAAGACAATGACAAGAATAGTTACTGTATTCTTCTTAAATACATCAACCGCAACTGAAGATATTATTTCATGTAATTTAGTGCCAGGGAAATATAAACTGTATGAGTGACATGACACGCGCATCAAATGCCGCAAAGCCAAGCTCTGAACTAACATGTAAGTTTTACGTCGAATCATTTATACTACGTGCCGATGGGCAGAGACCATGTAAAGTCTGAAGTATTGTTGATTCCAATGCAGTATTATACCCGAGTACAATACGAGATACGACAATCTAAAGAGCTCGTTGTTAACTTTTTTTACAGATTGCTACATATTTGAAACTCGCAGCTGGCGACTAGCATTAAAAGTGTTTACCTGGTGGTGAATATCGTATAGCAGGGAAAAGTCATGTGAAGCTTCAATCCAATATAATATCTCTATACATACTAGCAGTTGACTCATGCATATACGTGTCCATGTAACCACATTCAACATAGCGCTGTTCAAAAATATCGTGCCCCAGCCTCGGACTGTAGCCTACGATTATAATAACAAAAGATAAATAATCATTTGTACAATATATGATGTCGCGCCCAAATATCAAACCCTTGTAATATGAAAATTCAAAACAAACGCAAATTAATTAAATAAGACTACATATCAGCATTCATTACGTAAAACTATTATGTGAGAATGTAGGTAATAATAAAAATTAAGTTATGTACACAAACTTACTTCGCTCATTACTTCATAGACCAAAGAATAAAATTATAATACATATACAAATTACGTTACCATTATATCTAACGTGCGTTAATAATGTAAAAAAAAGCCTTGAATCGTGTATAGCCTTCAATAAATATATCTTACTGTGATGTTATAAATGTATGATAGCTCAGTGCCAGACGTGATATTGTGGATAAATGACGACAGACACGGCCAGATGTAGCCCGGCGCTAGAAGAGGCTTGACGCAGTCACATAGGAATTGTTCCCGGACAACGAGGGACACATTGACTTGCAAATAGTCGTAGACACGGCGCGCCGGCGGGCGACAACTGCCGACACACAACGGCGGTATTCCGACCCTCTCCCGGCCTGCAATCTCACAGATGGCTGCACAGGCTTCATTTACAAATAAAAAAAAAATCTGTTTTCCATACCGCGGTATCTCGCACAGCCGAATAAAGGAGGGGGAAAAAACACCGCCAGTCGGTTTTGATTTCATTACCGAAACAAACCTCTCCCCGGGGCATCTGAAAATAAAACTACCGACAACAAAATATTGCTGAATATATCAAACGTGTTTTGTTATTCGTATGATTAGTGAATTTCTACAAGTGTGGTAGGTACGAGAAGAGCTAACTGGGGTCGGTTTACCTTTAGACAGGGGAGAAGGTTGCCGTTGCGGCGTCACTTGCAGAGTAGAGGCCATCATAGACACTGTGTGGTAACACTAGAGCCGTGCTGAGGACGCGACACGAGAGTAGAGGCAGGCGCGCGCCAGCCGCGCTGCTGCAGCCTGCATGCTCTGCTGCTGACGGGCAGCGACTGACTGACTGGCGCCTGCTTGTGTGGAGGGGCGATGTAGGGGAGACTGGCTGGCGGCCGAGATGCACGCGCCGTGTGGCGGCAGGCAGGCGGCGTGCCAGAGCACCTCCCCTCCACCTCCCCTACTAGAGCCGCGAGCAGATGTGCGGCGCCCGGCCCCTCCCCAGGGCAGATAACAACACTCGCGGCGCGGCGCGGCGGCTCAGAGACGGCAAGCGTCTTCTACCTCTAGCCGCCCACGATACAATACAGCCAGGTAGCACAACACTACTCATCACTCTACTAGCATTTTTACTTTATTCCATTCATTCATTCAATTTTATACAAAGGTATTTATTGCACACTAAGTTTCATAATATGACGTGCAGTGACGTGAATAAAATACCGTAACGTGGGGTGACTTTCACACTCTATTACACACATTTTATTTCCCATAATCCCATAATATTGTCAACTGAGAATAAATATATATTACGTGTGAAGTGGATATTTATTAGTCGGAAATTACAGCACGTAAATGTCTTTATTCATGACTACAATATATGCGGAACAAACTTTTGTAATGTCCGAAAATCTCCCCACGTGTCCAAAGTTACCCTCACTTACGATATGTGATATATAAGGAAACTAGAAGACACTATTATCAGTAGCGTGCTACCGTCTATAATGCCATGCTTTCTTTCACGAAATTGTAGGGGAGGGGTTGTCATTGCGTTGCATTGACCACGCTTAGTAATACACATAGAGTGCAATTTTTTATACGCTGCAAGTTTTAAAATCGTAAGCCGTATGGACGAGACAGATACGTGCGTCATTTTCTTAAAGGACTTTAAACGCGGCCCTATAATTTTATTTGTGAAAACTGTTTCCTAATGTTAAATACATGATGATGTAATTTACGAACTAATTTGGTTTTTATAAAGAGGACAGTGTGATAAAACCGTTTTAGCCATTTCAAATGGGTCCAAAACCATGTTTCTGAGAGATGTTGTGTAGTTTTAAAGCGTTGTAAGCGTAGTTTGAAGTTATTTTTTAAACAGAAACTTATTGGTAACAAATTCAGCAGTTAGTCGTCTTAAATACCGTTTTAAGTAGCAGGAGTTCTTATGTATTCTATTGTTCTATTAGGGCTGTGCACGTGTATGTGGGTATGAATATGTTCAGAAATTGTATGGTTGCTGGGTTTTATTACGCCACGCGTAACAATGTGATATTTGCACTTGGTTAAAATTATTTTTTTTCTTAAATTATGTAACTCAATTTGTTAGAAACATGCAAAATGTTAGTTATTTTCTGACAGTTGACCAGACTCCAAACAGTGGTGGATACAAAAAAAAAGGAGGGGGAATTGGGGAAATTTTCCCCTCCCCCAAGAGCCCAACATTGTATTAGAAATGTTATACTTTTTATTCAAAGTATTGAAAATGCTGCATGTGTTACGAACTTTGCAATATATTCTAATAATCTGACTGAAAACTCTTTGAAAATGTTCCACTTTGTGTCTGCTGTGTGTTAAACATTAACGTTCAAAATCTTCTCAAAATGCACCATTTTGCATCTTAAAGTCAAAATTTTGGACCTCCCGCTTTAAATCGACCAATCGGTGGTAGCAAAAATATATCCCCCCCAAACCCCTCAATTCCATTCTGGATCCGCCCCTGACTCCAAGTGACTATAGGCTCGTTCGACGTCTCCCGCTGGCCGATATTGTCGTGACTTGCCGCGGAGAACGCTTACAAGGTAGAGAGGCCTAGCTCTGTAAAGAAGTAACACACGTCAATGACAACACATAATAGTTCGTTGCCAATTGAATCACAGATTATACTCTGTTATGTATAGGAAAGTGAAGTTTAGTCTGCTACCAAATGATAACGCGAATTTTGCATGTCTCTACAAATTGTTAATTTGTGATTAAGTTATAACCAATATTTTATTTTATTCTTTCTGTTTCTATTTCGTTTCGTATTTTGTCTACGGTCAAAATATTTGGAGTTTAAGTTTTTATTTCATATAATTTCATGAAGTCTTTAACCAGCAGAAAATATACCTATTATAGGCTTGAAGCAGTAATATTACATATTGTGTTGAAAGTTAGTGTAAATTGATTGTGCGGCATTTAGTTTAGTTGCGTAGATGTGTGTGAATTGTATGTGCTGATGTATGTTTTACAGGTATGAATGCGATATGTTAACTTGGTTAAATGTGATTTCATTAATAATGAAAAACTTAATTTGTGTATGAGCGATTGAGTATTAATTAAGATATTCCCTTTTTTGTGTATTTTATTCTTATATTTTGTATTTTGGTTCAACAATTTATTTCATATAGTTTCAGATGGTTGTAAATTAACTTAATCACATTGGTAGCAGGTTATAGGTAGTAACATGTAATATTGTAGGTATTTAAATATTAGTGTTCTATAACTATTATTACGGCTAAGTATAAGAGAAGGCACAATGCCTTAACTCCGTCATATTTCAATAAATATATTATTATTATTACTTTTATTTTTACTATTATTCACAAAACATAATACGCCGGATACGCTGCACCACCGTTCATACTACGGACGAATTCTAAAATGGGTTGACTGAAATTATCGGTTATTTGAAAGATTGTAGGCCTACAGAACGCTAAAATAATATCCGTGAATATAATTGGCAGAGTCGTGAACAAGCCTGTTGCTAGAGTAAAGAGATTTTGTTAACTAATTATAAAGCCGTAATTTTGTATCTTCGATTACGCTCAAGGAATGCGCCTCTCCGGAAAAGAAATGTTTGCACGAAAAGATAATGGAAACTATTTTATAGCACGGTTAAGATTTTGAGTTTTCCTATTTTCACTTCCAAATTCCTGCACAATTCCAAAATCGTCTTCAGCATTAATTCATATGTATGTACTGTAGGCTATGTAGTATATATGTACTGTACATGTACGAAAACAATAATTTATACTCCCTTTTAACCCACTTATCACAGGAAAGTATGAAAGTATGTGAGTAACAGCACAGATACATCGCATGGGAAAGTTATATGTTCGCTAGGCGTCATTGTAACATGTTTCATGTACGACGTTCATCATTTGTTGTAGGTAAGCCAGTTTTAAAGTAATTTTCCGGAAAAAAATGTTGTCTTTAAAATGTAAATTTACCCTAAACCGAGCTTTATATCCATGTGTATATATGAGATTTTTTCAATTTTGTTTCAGTGAATAACAAAAAGCATTACTGAATTCAACTAAAAAAAACTACAAGTTTATAAGTATTCAAATCATTTCTATGTAGATATTCTGAACAGAAATGGTAAAATACGAAGACAGCCACAAAAAGATATGTTAACTAGAGTTATGAGTAATGTTATAACAGTGTCACAATATTGAATGTTGTGAAACACTACTAGCGAGCTCTGAGCCTGGCAGCATACCCGCAGTAAGATCGACTATTGCTAGCTCAGCACTTGCTTCTTCGCCTCTAAGCGCAGTTGTCTCCAGTCTTCATTTCGAAGATCGTGGCCCAGACAGTCGAGCTGCGCAGATACAAGATCATTATTACAGAAACTGATTTTTGGTGTAAATAATTTTGTACCAGCTTGTTTCATTGCTAGAGTCTCTTTGTTCAGAGACGTCGCGTGTTTGACTAAGCCAACGAGAGCAAGAGTATTGAGACAACACACGTGTATAACATGCAGGTAAACCACCCAGACGCCGCTGAATTCCCATGTGCAGTCACAAGCCCTGGAACCCAATTTCCCATAACTCGTAAAAAAAATAGCGTACAGTCTAAAAAATAGTTTGTAAATTTGCCACAGTGCGTATAGGAGCGCTAAGAAAGTAGGTATGATAGAATAGTTTCCCAGACTTCCATGGTAGCACTCCTGAACTTTTTTATAAAACAGTCAAATGTATACTAAAGTTACCAGACTTGTATTGTAACAAGTGTAACGTTTTGCATATTTCCAAGGCGGAAGTATGGTAACTGTCCCATACTGCATTTATATCAATTACTTCCTAAACATTTTAGGAAGTTTTTTTGACAGTGTATAAGGGATGGGGGTACCCGAGGGCAGGGTATCGTACCCCGAGTGCAGATTTTTGACTGAACGCACGTAGGCATCAGCATATCCTGATGGATGTCATAGAATGAAGCCCTACAGTGGAGAAGTGACGGAATGAGAAATGCGGAGGAAACGGGAGATCCCCGAGAAAACCCGCCGGCCAACGGCAATGTCCGCCGGGGATCGAACCCGGGTCGCCTTGTTGGGAGCGGAGCGATCTGACCGCTCGGACATCGCGGTCCTATCCCATAACTTGGTGTATCGTTAAACAAGTGCACCACAACAGACTATAGTTGCAGATCATTGAACTGACGGCGAAGCGTGTGTAGTTGTTGAAGCTGGACTCTGGACCCTTATTTGAGACTGGAAAGTAGTTGTTGCCATAATTAATAAACTACGAGTTGATGTTGTGGCGGGGAGTGAATATCCCAGAAGCCACAAGGACTATCGTGATGCGATGTCGTGTTGTCTAAGTGAGGTATGTGTTGTCGGCGAGTGACTAGTTCAACCCATAGAGTAGTAGTTCGTGAGTTCCTACGATCATGATAGCTACTCACACAACAATGCCAGTTGAATAGGCCATGGGTTTTTAAGTCGTGTAGTTTGTACACTGAGATCAAGCCTGACACTTTACGGTTATTACATCGTGTGGCACTCGTGAATAAAATATTACATTCCAGTAACACTTATCTGGTGCCATAAGTACTGTTAACGAGACAGCGCTCTCGGTGACATTAGGCTGAGCGATCTAATGAGCCATGTTACCTCCCCTTCCCATGTCACGAAGCCCTGCCGACGTGCGCCACTCGTGCCTGGCTGACGTCACGAGCCTTATGAATGGATGGGCACCTGTCAATCATCCTTGACAGGCACTCGGTCCGGGTGTGACTGAATGTTACAGCAACATCTGGAAATTTCGGCTTACCTCAGCCAGCATTGTCGGTGAGCTATGAGAATGTTCTGGCTGCCGTCACAGGTGACTATAAATACCAGTCCACTGCGAACAGCGACAGAGAGGTTGTGACGTTTAGCCTACGAGTGTTCGCGACGGACTTGGCAGCGAGGGACGAGGTGAGACCGGCGGATCAAGGAGAGACTGCAGCGAGTGTGGGCGATGGTGGCAGTCTTGGAGTGGTGTGAGTGAGTGTGAGAGCGGACAAACAGGTAAGACTGTAGCTGTACATTGCGAGACATTTCTGGAAAAGTATATGTGAGATCGGAGGACTTATCTGAGAGCGAGATATTTATTAATTGTTTGCTAGAGTAGTAATTTAGACTTTTATGGAGATAACCTGTAAATAATATCTGTATAATTAATGCAAAATGTTTTATCGGGATAGTAATGAATTAACAAATTTTATTTTACTAATTAATTTAACAGTCCTCCATCCTAATCGAACCTGGTTGCGCCCCCAAAGTTGTTACAGCACCGAAATTATTAGTCTCAGACAAAGGAATGGCTAACCAGCAAGACGCTGACACACGTAGTCGTTGACTACACACGTGTAGTAGCGATCATACAGACGGACAGACGACACAGCCAAGTGAGACAGACGACCTCTGCCTTACATACTATGACGTCCTGGCTGACCTCTGCGGCGGCAGATGTAATTGAAACAGCCCCGCGAGCCACGGCGACCCCTGCAATAAGTCAAACGCACGCATATTAATCCCCGCAGGTTTAATAAAAGGCGACTGGAGTGTATGTAGGGGAGGGGGGCAGTCATGGGGGATTGGCAAGTTGGACGGAGCCCTGGGACCAACTGCACAAATGAAGTGATACATACCAGATGACGCTAGGGAAGGGCTGGCCACGAGGCAGACTGATTGGTTTTTTCATTACGACGCCTGCTGCGAGGGGACTTACACACGGGGGGAGAGGGAGGGGGTCTTTGCACAGAGGCGTCTGCTTTGCTGCTCGAGTGTACACTCAGCACGCTGTACTCTGCTCGCCTTGGAGCCGTACAACCCACTGTACTACACTTTCTGTGGCCTGACTCTGGATACTTCCTTCTGTAAAGACGTCGAGCCATGTGTGAACAAAGGCTGTAACCGAACTATACATTTCCATACTTGTGACGTCATAAAGTATATACTACCATCGTCTGAATTATCGGTATAGGGCACAGATACTCTACCTTTGACAAGTACACGAAGTTGCTTACTTGTTGGGTGTTTCAGCATACTAGCTTCTGCCGCCATATTGATTTGAGCTGATGTCGGTGTTTTGTGAGGTTATGTAGTAGCCCTACTCAGAAGAAAAAATAGCGTGTATTTTTGTCTTTTCGAAATGTGTCTTCGAGCCGTAAATATATTTTCAGAAAAATAAAAACAATCATGGAATAGAAATATTTCTTGAAAGATTGTGAAGCTGACATTATTATTAAAATTAATTAAAAAATAAGAAAATTAAGGGACAAACTTAATTAAAAAAGACGTGTAATTATATTATAAAAATTGAACAAAACCATTATGATTATTTCATATGTTTAAAAATGTTTGTAAATTATGTGTAGTGTTTTTTAAAGTATTTTTTGCATTTGGCATTGTCTTGTAGTAATTGTTCATGATTTTCCATATGTAAGTTTTGTATATTATATATTTGTTTCATTTATTTTATTTTATTTACAATTTTGTATGTACATTTTTGTTAGTGCTGTCCCTTCAAGGTTGTAAAAACTGTTGGCCAGAGCGTAAATCTTGATAAATAAGTAAATACGTTATTATTATTATTATTATTATTTTAATATCCGACCTGTGCCAAAATTTCAATTTAAAAAATAAGACTATTTTGTAACATTTTTCATACTAGCTCATAGTCGTATTTAAATTTAATTTATTTCTATTAGTTACAGACATTACCGGCGGAGCGTAGTATGGACATGTTGTAATCTGTCTGAATAATCTC
This sequence comes from Medauroidea extradentata, assembly GCA_003012365.1. Taxonomy (NCBI): domain Eukaryota; kingdom Metazoa; phylum Arthropoda; class Insecta; order Phasmatodea; family Phasmatidae; genus Medauroidea; species Medauroidea extradentata. The sequence goes on from PNEQ01004284.1 coordinate 35,211, forward strand.
GGCAAGTACAGGCCAGGGGCTAGCAAGATTACACGTGTACTTAGCGAGTATATACTGACTGTTTGGATACAGAATAAGACTTACTTTAGCTCACTCAATTCTTACATATTCAACAAACACACAGTATTCTCCTAAACGAGCATAACATTAAGAATAGTATTGCACGCTAATAAAGATTAAACTACGAAACGGGTCAAACAACAAATCTGATGTTTAAACATTGTATTTACTATGCTGTCTAATTTTTCTAGACGAAAGGTTATATGTATTTGACGAATTAGTTTATTAAATAGAATTTTCTTAATTGCATAATTGGTAGAAACCATTGTATATTTTATCTTGAAAAAATTAGCTAACGTAGTATTCACGCAACATTTATTGGTTTGTGGACATACGCCATTGCTCATGTTATGCTGATCAAACAAGTGTCAAATGACAAAGTACGAAAAGAACAAAAAAATACACAAAAAACACAAAAAATACAATCCCAGAGGAATTCTCTCAGTGTTGACAGACTCCCATTGCAACAAACATTTAAAAATCTCGTAGTATTCACTGATTTTAACAAAACTCTGCAATAGTTTTTTTATATCTGCTCTCGTAGTAAAAACAGTAGAAATGATGGACCATTCTGGGTAAATGATTGCTCGTAAGGTTGGCTAGTTTCATTATCCAAGTATGTCGTTGTCTAGTTTTTACACATTGACTTTCAAAAACGCAAATATTCTAAATTTGTCTATGTCGTTTATTAATCTGTCACACTCTTAACTTTTTTTTGCCAAAACAATCTAAAAGTAAAATCTTAAACGTCTTGGAAAGGGGGGTTCGCTCTAGTATACAATTAAGTTTACTTGATAAGAGGCTAGCCAATAAGATATTATCCAACAGTCAGGGTCATATCGTCGCCGCGGGGGTGGGGGTGGGGGTGATGACTGATATCCGAACAATAAAAAAAATAAATACAAATAAAAAAAATGTAAAGAATATCTTAAAATAAAGTGAACTTGGTGAAGGGCCATTTCAGAATGCCATTGGTTAATCAAATGTATAGTGACAATGTAGACGATTATACCAAAGTGCCTGCCAATAAGTGCAAATTTTTTTGCTATTCGCACCCCCTTCCCCCCTTAAACTCATGGTCGGGCCACGTCTGCTGACAGTATACAGTCAGCACGGTTGTCTGTGCACTGGCACAGTACTGTCTTCTACACACAGACATGCAGAACAACAGCAGACATGTGATAAACACTGCACCAGCAGGTCGAGCATGGTTCTTTTATTTGAAATCATGATAACTCCGACGTGTAGCGAGATCGACGCTAGAGTCATGATGGCTGCGCGAAATTGCGAACATGGATAATTGTGACATAACGCTTCTATCAGAATTACTGTGTCGATTGAACGACGGTTCCAATGTGGAATATATGCAGAAGTTGGTACCACAGAGGTAATATATAGTAGAGGGAGCATGACGTCACAAATGTGTGTCCAACATGGTCTTGAGAGTTTAGTGTTGTTTATTTATGTTTTTTCGGCGTAAATATGCAGTCGTGTTGTTTGAAACTCATGGCGTACCTTCCAGAATATATATTTAGTCATGTGGTGTCACCAAGATCTCGGTTCAAAACCTTATAGTAAGTATGTAGCTAATATTTACTATTTATTAAAAACAGCTCTGTTAAGGAAAACAGTAACGTGGCAAACATTGTTTATGTTTGTCGTTCTGAAATTTCTGCGCAATTATGCTATGCGATGATATGGTAGTATGTTCTCCTTTGTTCATAAAATCATGAGGTACCAAAATAACCCAACATTGTTGTGATTATTTAGCAATTATGATCTTGGCTCTCAATGCTATTTCAAATCTCCCGCGCATATTTAACTAAAGTCACGTGACACATGTTGAACACACTATTTCGTACGCAGCTATATTTACTCTAAGGTTGGTACAAAATTTACAGTGCAGACCACGGTCGTAGAAGAGACTAAGACGTTTTATTTATGTGTGTTGGAGAATCTGCTTTCAAGTTTCAGCCAATAGAAAACTCATGTGAAGAAAAATAAACAGCTGTAACTAGAATGGTGTTGTTTGCACTTAACCCGTATTTTTATTTACAAGTCATAATTTTACTAAACATTTAACAGAACTAGACGAAATTGAGGTTAGGTGGCGATATTCTCTGGCAGTTGTGTGGGTTTTGCTGCTTATATTCATGTTATAGGTTATGTTACTTTATAGTAATTGAGCTTGAAGTTTATGTTTACACTTATTGTTTATACTGAGTGCAGGCTTCGTGATAGTTAAGATTGTATTGTATCACTTGATACGGTGAATATGACATTGTTTACGTTGATATTTGTTTTATTTACGCACATCGTCGTTCTCTGAATACTTCATTGAGTCGTCGTTCATGTGAAACACTTTGACAAGTGACAAGCCGAATATGTTTGACGAAACGTCTTCCCACTGACTCGTCGTTGTGATGAGGTGACTCGGCTTACAGGGGTAGTAAGGGTTGCGGACTGGCGTGTGCTAGGAGCGGCTTACTGTTGAGAGATATTACAAGGACAACAGCTATAGGGCGACGTCAAGGGTGTCTGCTAGCGACACCTGTCATCACTCAGGCCTAAGTAGCCCCGCCCCTTCTCGTCATGTGGGGGCCCCTCCTACCCAACCACAAGCCTCGTACACTCTGATAAAAACTGCAGTACACCAGCCTCGCTCAGCAGCGCCTGTGGCATATTTCCCGCTTGCAGTAGAGGCTCGCAAGTGGCGCCACTATAAGGGCGACATTGAAGCGCGCATCAATTACCGCAACGAGCCAAGCACTTAACTATACTCCGTGCCATATAAGTTTGAACAACTCTGACAGCAACTTATGGGCAATAATTTGAAATATTTTGATATTTCTGTCACTACACAAGACAAATTTTGCTGTAAAAATGCTGAAACAGACATCTCAGGTTCATTTAGAGCTAAAAATGTCTTGAAATATGTAACAAATCACAAAATACTGAAACTTACTGCCCATATGTTGCTGTCAAATTTATCCAAACTTATATTAAATTGAGTATAGCGTGCAAGGTTCCCGTCGGTACATTGGGACTTAAAGGGCGTGCGTGATATACATAAGTTTTCAATGTCTTTTTTAAAATTTTTATATTTGTACCAAATTTTTTTTTTCTTATTTTAGATGTAAATTGTGAAATCTTCCTTATTGTAAATTTTTGTATCATAGTTTTTGCGTAGCGACTCGTAAACTTCAAAATTTGCACTTTACGGTTTTTGTACGCCAGTAAAACCAACCGACATACCAAACCGAAAAAATTCACAGCGTATAACAATGTCGTAGGCTATAACTTGACACACATAAAAACAACAAAACATGTTTTTCTTTGTATTTTAAAAATCGTTGAAATAATTTCTAATTTAATACAAAAAGTATTTTAGTTTTCTTTATGTCAAAGTGTAGCCCACAACATTGTTATGCACAGTAATTTTTTTTAATTTGGTATGTCAGTTGGTTTGAGCGGCGTACATAAAACCGTAAAATGCAAATTTTGACGTTTACTAGTCATTACGCAAAAACGATGAGAGATACAAAAATTTCCTAAGAGTAAGATTTAGTCACAATTGACGTCTAAAATATAAAAAAAAAAAATCTGGTACAAATATAAAAATTATAAAACTTTGAAAACTGTTGTAGACCACGCCTTTAAGGCTCGGTTTCAGTCGCCATATTGAATATTATTATTTTTAGCTTTTTTAGAATTCTGGGAAGAAAAATGTTAAATCGACAACTATACCGCAAATTCTATTTACCTTGACCTACAATACAAGCGTGGCAACAGAGCTAGTAATGTATAGTCAGGTCGCAATTTGTTGGGCAAATTATGAACATAAAATAATTTGCCACACACATTACGACGTAATTATATGTTAACAGTTAAATCCCAAGAACTGTACTGTAGCGAAATGTAAATATAATTTGAGGTGTAATCGTATATGTAACATTTTTCTTCTTAGAACACAAAAAAAAAATTTAACTGTTTTAACAGCATCGCATCGAAATATCAGACATAAAACTAAAATATGTATTTTTAATGTGCTTGATATCCATGTGTTAGTGTAAAAAATAAAACTTCAATAGATCTAACATTTATTATTACATGACGATAATACTGTTCTTAACATCCCAAGAAACTGTTACTGAATTATAGTTAATTTTAAGTTGTCATAAATTTTCTTTATGTGTTTTATATTCGGTTGTATACATTTCATCAGTTTTGACCATCTAATATAGTAATTTATTTTAAGGGCTTGTTCCCGAGTTTTTTCAGACTGGTGCCAATAAATCAAATATTTTTTAACCAAAAGTTTTGAAAACATTTGAGTCAATGTGCAATCACACGATGCACAATACTGTGGACGCATTTTTTAAAATAATGTACCATTCACCAGCAAAAAAATAATTTCCTTCATTTTTGCTTATTTTCACGACGAAAAACGTGGTACTTTGGGCACTGAAATCTAAAAAACCGTTTAGTATAATTCTACAAAAAAATTCAGCTACAAATTATAACATATAAGTGTCAAAACTGTGCAGCGAAATTTTGATATGAGTATTAGGTAGCAATAAAAAAATATTTTCGAAATCTCTTGCAAAACTCCGTAACAAGGCCTTAACTGCATGTACAACCAGTGGTCCTAGTATTTATCACGAACGCCTGCATCTTCAGAAGGCAAGACTTCACTGCTGCTACGTCACACTGACGTGAAGGTTGTGATGTCTCGATGAACGTCGGGAAGAGAAACGACAGTGATGAGACCACAACCCAGAACCCAACATTTCATAGACAACGGCTGCGAGAATTTTTTATATCAATTAATATTAAAACATAGCTCCATTAAGAACACGTAATAATGTGGCAACGTTGTTAAAACAGATGCAGGCAAACCACAACGTATGTTCTACTTTTGTTGTAACCTGATCGTTGTGTTGAACATCGTTACAATGCTCCAGTTTATAAGTATGGCTCCTGTACACATTTTGCTCCCTCCCTCCAAAATATATTTTTTCCCATGTTTGTTTGTTTCCGTTTTTGGTGACAATGAACTAGAGACTTGAAACTAATAGCTCAGAACTTGACTGCATTGCAACTTGATATTCTGTTCGTTCGGCACATATTTTGCAGTCGATTTTAAACTAACTTCTCGATGAGACAGACACTTGTAACTTTGAATATACATATATCACTCAATGACAATACAATATAAGAGGTAATATTTTTTTTTTGGGGGGGGGGGGATGAAAATAAAAATAATAATTTAAACTTTTTTTAGGTAACTAACGATGTTTTTAAAAGATATCATAGCAAAATTTCTTACGCGTAAGTATAAAACGCAGAAAATAATATTAAATAAAAATAATTTTTAATATACCACGTTTTTCAGACGGAGTAATAAGTGTAAAACATTTTTTTTCCTTCGAAAGCACTTGTAAAATTTAAAACGAAAAATATGGATCGCATGCAATTGATAGCTGATGCGTGAATCGTTCAAAGTCACTAATAATTTTATTACGCAGCAAATATTACGAACAGTTGTTTCAGTTTTCTCAACGACAACTATCATCTACACACCTCACGAGTTCCCAGTTATTCGTTTTAAATCTTACAATTATTTTCATAGGAGAAATTATTTTGCACTTTTCACTCCTCCTTAAAAACGTCGTTGATTAAAATCACTTTTATTCAGTAGAATTTAGGTATTGGATTATATTTTCAGTGACTTACAATGAATAATTTAATAAAACTAATTAATTGAGCGAAACTCGGCAATTCGTATAAACGTTGTGAACGTTTTCTGATAGAACTGAGTAAACTAGTGATAGTGTTGGTAGTAATGTATCTCGCTAGTTGTATGTTGGTGTGCGTGTATTGTATTGTAGCGCCGGCGCTTATATGAGCTGGCGACGTCACAGCAGGTGTGCTTGGCCACGACACGACGTCGTCTTGACGACCATGAAACTGGCATTGTCGTCAGTCCTCCCTCCACTAACTGGCAGGACGATCAATGCGGCGGGATCGCGACGTGTAATCCCCCGCCTGCAGCAAGGTAGGGTGAGGGGTGCGGGAGGGGAGGTGTCGCGGGGGCGGCCTACCAAGGCCTCTAATCAAAGTCATCACAAAGCCACAGCTGGTCACACTGAGTCACAAGACCGCCCGAGCAACAACCGCACATCTGCCATCACGACATTCACACGCCTACCTTCAACTGGAGGGAATGCGGTTCCACGAGGATGGCAGGTTCCTTTCAAAACATAGTTTGTCCTTACAATACTACAATATGTTAAAGTGGTGTATTCAAATTTTTGGTTTTTTTTTTTTTTTTTGGTTTGGAGACTCCTTGAGAACGTTCAAGTTGAGAAAAATCATAATTTTATATTTATATGAAGTAGTGTTGGTTATATAAACGTTACTTGTAAGTTTATTTTCCTCTTACAAAAAAATTAACTATCCAGTTTTACCACAAAGGCAGTTCAAAGTAAAAATTTGCGTATTTTTACTTCATGCAAAACTTGAAAACAAGTCAACGTAACGAAATGGAAAAAATCACATTAAAACTACATATCAGGGTTTACAATTTGAAGAAAATAAAAACCCATTGTAAAATATTTCTGCATTAAAATCAATTAGTTAAAAGTAACAAAAAATTAGCAAATTTTGGAATCTTTATACGAAATTTTTAAAATGTATTTTTACGTACTTCAAGCAGAAGCTCGGGTCATGTAGTTATAATGTGAATTGTTTAATTTTAGAATGTTTACTGGTTTCCAAGTTTTGTATGAAGTTGAAGCAAAAATATGCAAATTTTGACTTTGAAACGCCGTTATGGTAAAACTGGCAACGCTAAATTTTTTGTAAGAGGAAAACGTACTGCCAAATAATGTCTATATAACTAACAATATTTCATACAAATACAAAACTGTAATTTTTCCCCACCTGAACACCCTTAAATTACATCTTTTTGCACCTTCAAATTCAATTTTTTTTCGGGGGTAGATAACCGGACCCTCCCACCTACTTTAGCTTGTGATGTGGTTATTTGTACTTTCTAAGACACCCCCCCCCCCCTGCAACATAGAGCTGGATCCTTCCCAAATTAATACGAACAACATTTTACACAAACACTTTCAAGTAAAATATGATGTAAAAACTGAGTTTTTAGATAGACAAGTTCTTAATGTTTACAAAGATTTTTTCTTATTTCTATATAATTTTAATTAGAGTAACCGCATTAACTAGGATTTTTCGTTTATAATTTTGTCCCTATTCGCCCAACTTTACGGTACTTAAAATACGGAGAAACCATTATGATTAATTATTTCACAAAATATTAATTTTGAATATAAGTTTTTCAAATGAGAGTGTTCTGTGTAAAATTTAAATTTTAAGTAATTTTAATATTAAAACAGAAATAAACTGGCAATGTTTTTCATTTAGCAGTAGCCTAATCTACCGTAAATGTAACTTAGGCCTACGAACAAATATTGTTGCTTCCAAGCGTTTTCTTGAAATGTACATACTTAGAAGTTATATAATATAATATTGTTTTATACTCGTCCTCGTTGTCAGCACGGGTCTTCAGTTACTTCACAACATTCGCACACAGTGATGTATGCCACAATGAAGGTTCAGTTTGTCAAGATGTTATAAATGTTACTAGACCTTGTATTGTAGGGGTTTAGAGGAGGGTTTTAGTGAGGCGAGACAACTAACATTGTGAGGTTATCAAGGGAATGATCTGAACACACTCCACGTTAAGGGGGCCGCCTATCTAGGGTTCCTAGCTGTATGTAGAACTTTGACTGTTACAAATTTATCATAAAACTGCTCACCGCACATGAGTGACGTCTTCTTAGAACAACATTCAAACATTGTTACACGTGTGTATATACATTTCATGTTCGCTACTACTTATGTACGACTTGAAATAAGGCGGAGCTTCAGTCTCGTGAGGAATACAATTCCTACCTCCATGGATACCGCAACAGAACATAATCTGCAAATAGGTGTTTAGCTGCACATGTTTAGGACGAGTTTATGTAAAGAGAATTAATTATTTGTTTGAAATTTGCCGTTTTTTCAGGTAAACATTGATCTTCTGCATTTGCGTATCTTAACCATGAAATGAAACTAACATTCTTTACACTTGCGTGCAAGTCTATGAGTGTTCTTGGCTTCTGTCATCACCAACCAACAAGTCAGCATGTTTGTAAACATGTTTTGCTTCCCACAGTTTTCTCCCCCTGCGGTGTGACGTCAGAGGGCGATTGCCTCAAGTCGTCCATTAAGACATATTTTCTAATGGTCAAAATTGTGAGTTTTGCAGCTCTTGTTAGGTATGAAAATGTTGGCGCAGAATATTTTAAAAGGAATAGGCGGTACAATAAACCTACAAATTATATATGACGTCATAAAAGACAATGGCACCACTGAATGTCTCATAGGGTCGAGTTATCGGAGTGACTGTACACAGCGACGAGGTTCGAACCCAGCACATGACTAGCAGAGGAAGTACAAGGGCGGGACTTATGTCGCTCTTGCTCTGCGCGTTGTGAGCAGACCCACAGTGCGTCGACATCCCATTTCATCCCCAGCATCCCTCTGGATCCGCAGCATCTGGTCAGACAGTCACGCTCGATACCGCCCATTGCCCCTCCGCGTTTTACGAGCCAACCCCCCCCCTTCCCTCCTGCATCACTGCCCCTCACAAGAGTGTGTGTGTGCGTGTGTGTGCACGATTCCCGCTTCATTACTTCATTAGGACGTTGTCAGGAGCAGGCATGCAACCCCCTAGACGTCACCCCTGGTAGCAAGTACTCTTCACGGCAGACTATCGCAGAGACGCGCACGTCGACTGCTGGGGCCAGTGTGACATGTATGCATACTGTCTCCGTAGATCTCGGCATCAGTCGCCATATTGAATTATTTTATTTTTCGCTCTTATGAAATTCTGAGAAAAAAAGTGTTAAATTTGTTACTATAACATCAATTAAACTCATCTTGCAATACAATAAAAACATTGAAGTTGATTGAACTTTTAACTTATATTTAAGCTGTAATTAGTCGAGTAATTTAAGAATATAAAAAAAATTGTTCGACTGATTACGGCTTAAATATACGTTGAAAGTTCAACTTCAATGCTATCTATCATCGTAGCGCAAGGTGAATAGACTTGATATTATAGTAACACATTTAACACTTTTCTTCTCAGAATTTCATAAGAGCGAAAAATAAAATAATTCAATATGGCGACTGAGTAATCAAGTGCGATTAAATCATAATGTTATAATTTTATGAAATATTGTTAGTTTGGTAGACGATACTTGAGAGTATAGTTTCATATTACGAAACAATTTTAGCTCTCATACTTTTCTCACAACTTGCTTGTTACACTGCCATGCAAATAGTGAAAACCAACTGACCTACTTAAACAAGACAATTCACTGTGAACTTACATCCCATGAGCTATACAATAAAACATTAAAAAACCGACAACGCAATATTCCGAATTGGAAAAAAAATCGCAGAAGTTCAGAAAAAAGTTGCAAATTCAGCAATTGTTTTAAACTGCAAAAACAATTAGAATGTTTTATTACGTAGCACGTAGTATGTTATTGTACTGTGAATTATCTCACGTACGTAAGTCAATTGGCTTTCACTATTTGCATGGCAGCAGAACAAGCAAATTTTGACTTTGACACACCGTTAAGAGAAAACTATGCGAGCTAAAACTGTTTCGTAATAAGAAACTGCACTCACAAGTATCACCTACAAAACTAATAATGTTTAAAATAAGTGTAAAATGATTAGTTTATCGTACTTGAACACCTACTTTGTCAATAACACACATTTTAGTTTGATAAATGAAGGATATGACGAATAACTGGCAATGTTTCTTAATAGAAACATTACTTTTCACTATTACGTGCGTATTATAGGATGAAATCGATACTGGGAGTTATTTAGTATTTTTTTTTTATTTACTGAGAGAGAAATTTTATCTTAAAATTTAAATTAGCTTAGTTATTTCGTAGTTACTCATTAACTTTTCGAATAGAATGTACGTGATGAAAAGTACAGCAATTAGCTGCGTCCCTATTGAAATATTTTTAATTAAAAGTTGGAAATTTTTTATTTGCAAGGAATTAAGAAACACTGAACATAATAGTGACACTGGCTCTTAAGGCCATGATCCATAAATTCATACTGTTTTCACGTCGATTATTTTTTAAATTTAGAACGAAAGCAGATATCGAAAAACCGTTGTACAGTTTTGTTACAAGCCGTGTAGGCCTATACTATGTTAACTACATTTTTCAAGACAAAATACACAACTGTTTCAGGTAATTGCTAAATTAACTAAATTTTCGTTAATGAACCAATTAAGAAAATCTGTAAAAAATTTTGTCTAGACAAAAATTAGGCTACGTAGTAAATGTAATTTTTAATAAAACTGTGCAGCAGTTTTACGATTTATGCTCTGGTTTAAAAAACTAATTATCACGAAAGCAATAGAAATTACGGATCATGGCCCCGAACTGTTCGCAGAGCTTTGGCCGTTACCAGATAATTGGGAAACTGCTCCTCGCACATGAATAATGTCTGCTTAGGAACAACATTCAAGTACGTTACACGTGTGGTTACAAGAGACCTGAAAAATTCGCCTTTTGTTTTATGCGCAAGCTATAGTTCCAGCAACTACAGGTCTGTATCACTTACACAATTGGCTGTTCACTTACTCGACACTTCCTGGAAGTAGCTGAGCCAATAATAAAACTGTAACTGAATTCAGGCCAATTTCACAGTGTCAGCGAGCAGCTAATAAACAGCTGCTGTCTGCACGATTTCACATATATTCTTGGAGGCTAGCCTATAGGTGATTGAACCCGCGAATTTTTCCCGTCTCTAGTGGTTACACATTACTACTTATCAAAGGATATTTTCCAGCGGCCGAAAATGATGGAAACGGGTGTTTTTGCAGTCTTTATTAAGCATGTAAATCTTGCCGCTGAATTTTTAAAAAAATATAGGCGTATACAATACACCTTAAATTTTAATATTGAAGCACGAAATGACAGGGTGATCACTGAAAGTCTCATACATGCACGTTGTCAGCGATTAGACAGCACGGCAGTTCTGTGGCTTGTGCCTAGAGGCTAATGTGAGGCGTGATGCGCGAGCTGTGTCGTCCTTATAGCTTCCACTTCTAGGCCTCAGAACGCGCAAAATACGTTCACTCAGGCTCACCTCAATTTTTAACGTCTTTATTTATTTTTTTGTACCGAATATTTCATTTTCTTATTTTAGACAAAAATTGTGATTAAATCTTCCTCTTAGGAAATTTTTGTATCTCTTATAGTTTTTGCGTAATGAGTCGTAAACGTCAAAATTTGCACTTTACGGTTTTATGTACGCCAATAAAACCAACTGGCATACCAGATCGACAAAATTCGCAGAGTATAACAATGTTGTAGACTATGATTTGACATATATAAAACAAAGAATAAAATACTTTTGTATTTAATAAAAAATGCTGAATTTTAAAATGAAAATTAAAAAATTATCCGCCTTCACGTGGCCGCCTGCACATAAAATAAACTAGTTAATACTAAGCAAAGATCTGCTGAACCGCGTCTAATAAAATATCGAATAGTTTTTCTTATTTAAACTAAAATAAATTTAATCGTAAAAACGTTTTGTAACAAAGCATTACTCTCACTAAATGTTTACTTAGCGGATGAGTCTGAAACACGATTTCACCTTACTTTTTACAAATTATCACCACAAAAAATTACTGTAACTCACTATGCGTTTTGGCTCATTATGAATAAATATATACGCACACACATCCACACGCTCTTTTGAAGACAATTTTGTCAAGAACAATAGTCAGAAAAAATAAATTGTTGAAGCATAGGATATTAACTTTTGATAAATGTGAAGTCTATATCTACAGCATCTTTACTACTCACAGTGCTATGTTTACATAACATGTGGCATCAGTATCCGAATTAAGTTCTTTTTTTCTGAAGGGGGATATGAGTAGGCCTACACATATATCTGGCAAACAGCGTGGGGCGTCCGGCCTATCCCCTGGAAAAATTTGGTTTTCAAGATGCGAAATGATGCTATTTAAGCGTTTTTCGTATCTGAATATAACATATATATCACTAACTAAAAATATAATTTTTTTCAGAGAAAATTTGTTTTGTGTGCGAAGCATTTTACAAAGACAAATTCATC
>PNEQ01004284.1:47622-58068 GCA_003012365.1 Medauroidea extradentata
GGCATCAACCCCCCCCCCCCCAAAAAAAAATTTGATTCGCACACTGTGTGGCATGAAGCACATAAATTTACTTGAATTTATAATAATTGAGCATAAGTTTGCCTCGTACCAAGTTATCAAAGACTGCAAATCTTTAACTGATAACACAACATATAGTGACACTAAGTTCACACTCAGAATGTTTTATTTGAAACAAACGTGCAGGTCTTATATACACACTTGTAGGGTGTATAAATTTGCAAGGAATGTTCCGAGACTGTATCATGTTTATAGGTTTCGCTCTACTATATACGACCACAATATTAACACTCGGGCCAAAACGACGACTTGTTTAACTATTCCTGCTCACAAAACTCAGGTATATGACAATTCCTTTACTGTTTTGTGAAAACATAAATTTATTTCTAAACTTATTTCGAAGCCAATATAGATAAAATACTCAATTGATTTCTACACTTTTTTCGAAGCCAATATAGATAAAATACTCAATGATAATCCTATATAATGGTATTTGCCAACTTTATGAGTAAATATTTATCCAAAATTACTAATTCGTTTCGCGTGATCTCTTGCGCCGCAGTTAAATGCACGAGGTTCCGGCGTCAAAGATTGTGCCTCAGAAGTTGGTAACACTGGAAACTATTTTGTTTAAAACGCTGGCTAAAACTATTGTCTAGGATTGCTATTGTTTAATTTTCTCAAATTGGCTTCAAGAAACCTACAGTTATAGAATAATGGTTTTAGCGTTGCATTATGTACCACGCCCTCTTAAGGTTTTGATGCCATCGTTTTACACGTGGAATATATTGCGTAAAATCTAATAAAAACTTTTATCGATTTTGCGAACCATGTTGACATTTATTCAGAAGCAAAAATTTTGAAATGCCTTAAAATATATTTCAAATAAGCATTAGCATTTTTAAAAACGTACAATCATAGTTTTAAGTAAGTTTTGTTGTAAGATAAAGATACTGTGAAGAAGTTTAGAATCTAGGCGTGAGCAAGCTTACGAGGGCCACACTGCAATACCGTTCATGCGCCAGGCGAGGGCTTATCTTAAACCAATATGTCAAACCAAATATATAAATCAACTGCCTTCTGTCATCAGTCACCATGTCCACACTTTCTACAGACAGCCTTGAACATTATTTCAAGATGAAGTCCTTCATTTAACTACCTGCATATAGAGGTAATGGGCATTTATCATGACTTTCTAAATCATGTGAAGTTGTCAAGGAAGCACCGTGTCTTCCTCGTGATTCGAAGATGAGGTGTATGTAGCAAGTGTGTAGGTGTGGGTGATATTTCAGAATGAATAGCAACAACAAGGCAGAATTATAGTTTTCGGTCTAGCTGTAAGTTGACATGTTCCCAGATTTATTGTATCAAGCAGTTGTGGAGAAAGTATCTCTGAGAGACCACACTCGTGACACATTGAGCCTGTATATCTCGCCATGTCTCAGTGAGTGGGTACTTTGGCATACATTAGTCGCTAAGGTGGGGACTGTACGTATCTCAAGACTCTAATACACGTCGTTGACTGTTAGTTGCAGCAGAGAAAGTGTGCATCGCGGCACAGCAGGTTTTTATACAAGGATGTAGCATAGTTGTGTTCCAAGGCGTGCAATATTATCTCCGAGTATACGTTTTGAGTAGTTGGTAGTTGTGTTGCTAAGGCCATAATGTATTCCTGGGGAGTTACTGCCTTGTCTCTTGTACACTACTGGCTGTGTAGTGTACATGTATCTGCCAGTCAAATGCTTCTACAAACTATTCAGTGTTGTGTATAGTTACATCCTGGAACACTACACGCTACACCACTGGTTGTCTATAAGGACAGGTGCCGTGATCACACCATGAAATAAGCAAAAATATAACAAGATAGGGCATAGATAGAGATGATGGCTTATCGCGGGAAAACTTGACTGTTTGTAGGGTTTCAACGCATGTTCAGCTTACCAGAAGATTGCTGGCTTTATCCTGTACGTGGAGCTGTTACCCTATTTGACTGAGCCAATAAGAATCCCGATATTGTAATATTTTAGTCCTGTTATTGGTCTGCAGACAGCTGCGTTGTGTGAAACGTTCATCATCCAATCAAATGTGTTGCGATTAGCTGCAGTGTTTTCAAGGGTATATGTCGGCACAAAACATTTTCGCGATATGCCATCATCTCTAGGCATGGAGTATGGTACTGGGAAAATCTGCGTGACAGAATACACCGGATTTATCTGCCATTATTATTTTTATTTTTTTTATTTGCGACTTATTTTACAGTGGCGAAGTTAAGGTGCAACTACCTTGTCTTACACTTAACCACTGAAAAAAAACTCAAAGATAACAGAACATTAAACAAAACTCATTGAGAAAAGAGTAATGAGAGAAGTAAATATTATATAAATTACAATAACCATGAGTATTACCATCTAGAACATAAATTATTCTTGATTAATATTAAATTGTACCATCTAGAACATACATATTCTTGATTAATATTAAATTGAGACATAATACAAAATTGTGTTTTAAGTACGGAATCTTCATAGCCTATATATATATATATATATATATATATATATATATATATATATAATATACATATAGTTATGTAATACATATGAAAAATAGATAAACTGGATATATTAGACTAGACAAAAATAGTAAAAGAACTAAAGCTATAATTTTACTAATAACCTCACAGGGAGACTCTGGGAAATATTAAAATATGTAGTATACTAAGTAAATCTTATTGGAACTTAAGTTATTACGTTACTACATAGTAAAACAATAGTATATTTTCAAGAACATAAGAAGTAAGCTACACTATCAACTAATACTGAGACCATACAATATTACATTTAATTTCACATATGCACACGTGAAAGTAAATGTAATATTGTATTGATTGATTATCAGATTTTAAATAAAAACATGCATCGAAATTGTGTAAATGAGATGGCTTCATGAAATGGGATTGGACGTTAGCCCCGGTCAATCAGGAGGCGGCTGTGGCAGCCGTGTGCTCTGTGTAATTTTCCTGAGATGTGAGGTGTAGTTTTGGTTCCCAACTGGTGGGAAGATCTCATCAGCCCTGTCTGTGAAGTTATGGTGCGTTCCGACCAGATATTAAGGCCGCAACTGTGAGAGGTTGAAGTGTTATTAAGTAAATTGATTAATTGTTGTATAGTATAGAATATTAATTGTGATAATTAGGTGATTATTGAAATAGAACTAAACTGACGTACTGCAGACTAATATAAATAAGTTACTGATGTGTGTACACGAAAGTCATGGTAAAGTGGGCAGTTTTGAAGACCATACTGTCTAGAATAATCGAGGAGTTGGCTGGAATAAAGACCTTAGTAAGGTAAGGCCTTTCTTCAATGAAACAACTTATCTTGTTCAATTATGTCTATGGAAGACACCTACAAATTTTTGTACCGTTCTTTAAATTCTTCACCAAGTTATGAATTTTCGTCTTGACCTGTGCTTGTACCATTATGCTATTCATATTTTTTTTATTTGACTATGTTTATAGTAGCTACTATTCGTTTGTGTAATGTAAATATATATTACTTATTGGTATTAGGAGAAAATAATGAGAGAGAAATGTGAAATAAAAAAACTAAAGCCTCCAAAACATAATATTCCTGTCATTATCTCACAATGTAATTTTCTTACTTAGGTCTTTATTCCAGCCAACTCCTTAAATTATAAATTATTATTCAATGTGACAGACGTTAAATTCTAAGTATGGTACCATATATACACACTCATTGTCACTAATGTTGCTTTATTTACATTACAAAGTGCAGTAAAATATAAATGATGTGAATGTAGGAAAGTAAATAGGGTTTCAGAACGGCTCATGTTATCTTGAACAAGGTATACGTGTAGTCGAGGTAACGTCGACTGTGTACGCAGCAACAACTACTTCCCCTCTATACCCCCTTCCCGACCTTCCATACACACAGCCTCTCTCTCTGTCTCTGTCTCTCTCTCTGTCTCTCTCTCTAGCTGAAGCGACTCTGTGGCGTCACACACACGGCGCAATGGCAGCGTCAGAATTGGAAGCGAATGCAATTAGTATCGCGTGAGCCAATGATCGCCTGGGGGTTCGGCAACCCGCAACTCTAGTCGCTTAGATGTTCGGCGTGTTGCCGCTGCCCCAGGCGTCGACCTCTGCCAGGCAGATTGCCTAGCCACATACATAACATGGTTCACTCTACTATGTAGTATACAGGCACTTTCTTGAGACATACAAGACATTCTCATACAACACGTTTACTTTTGTATCTCTACGTAGTTAAAGGATTTGCACATACCTAACCTAAGAATAAGTAATATTACTCACATACACTTATAGCTTGTTCGCGATAAAGTCAGCACTTCTGACAACCACTCCGTACAGAATACTGATAAAAAGTAATACTTATTGCAATCTTAGTTGTCAACTTTTGAGTACAGCACAATCTATACACTTTGATTCTTACGTTGGTTGCTTTGCTAGTATTAAAAAGGGCTGGAAACTATACATTATCTAACAGGTATTAAGTAACTAGGGGTTAAAAAGTGTTCACTTAATCGCGAACCGCTTATACACGTGTGCATATGTGTAGTAGTATAAGTCGAAAGTGGCAGACTTGAATTGTTTCCCGCTAGGTTGGTATTGACCATACCTATGACGTCACGTTTACTCTGTAGTAGCTACACTGGCGAGAACTGCAAGCATTCGTACATTCTGCGTTTACAATGTTGCCACATACTTCGAAACAAACATCCCACGAGGTTACTACAAAACATCTTCAATGTGTGACAGTTACGCACCGAGGGAAGTAGGCAAATCAATCATGTGTTGTTTTCAAATAAGAATAGAAAAGAAAACATAATATTAAGGTAACAACGTTGTAAAAATTTCTTCTTAAAAAATAACATGCACGTTGCTCGTGAAAATAACCTTTAGAGAAAAATGGAGGAGCTGAAATAGATATACACATACGTAACGTTATCTTAATGATATTACTAAGCAGACATTACCTACACAAGCTGAATAGTCTTTGGAATAAAACCTTGTAACGGCCTAAGTTGTGCAGTGGCCTGGGAGGACAACCGCCTTAACAAGTGTTGACTTGACTGTGTACGACGTACATACAGTTGTAAGAGCCAGGGTCACTGCTCTGCTGCCATGTTTGCTAACACACAGGCAGAGACAGAGGATGTGGGAGGTGGAAGGAAATGTTTCTCACGGTCTACACACGGTTGTAAAGAGGACAGTGTATACTCCTGTATGGCGCTAACAGCCAGTCTGTGGCGCCAGTTATGTACCACACCACATACCAACTGAACTAGTCCACACTTCTCCACTCTACTTACTATAAGTGTTACCACCAACATATGTCATGTTATAATTATTATCTAGGTACGACATAGGTCCATGAGGCTTTACAAAACTCCTTGCCTAGCGCAAGTGTGTGCGTGTGTGAGTACATACACACATACACATATACAACGTGTATCTAAAGCATGCCGACAAACTTTAACATGTTATTTCTGAGGTGGAAATACAAAGTTTGATACAGGGAACCCATGGACCAGGTCAAATAGGGAAAGATGTAGACGCTTCCAAAGTGTGAGAAAACATTACAACTTATTGTGATATTTTGAAAACGGCTTGCTTTGCAGAAACATATTTCTGGTTACCAATAAGTGTTACCGAAATCAATAATAACGTGAGATATTTGTACATTTAACACACCTCAATCATTTTTAAATGGGGTGGCACCACCCTTATTTAAAAAAACGTGACATTAAAAATTTGCTATTTTTGACCAAAAATAATAAAACGTCGAAAAATTTAGAAAAAGAAATGTCCCTTGCAAAAAAACTGTCTAAATCTCGTCCGTTATGGATAATAATTAAATGTATGATTTCACAGAAAACTGCTATTGCCTACCAAGTAAGAAACTAGATTTTTTTTGGAAACTATTTCACATGCGCAAATTGTGCGAATGTACGAAAACAAAACACACTTCGAACAAGGTCAAAATGTCTCTCTAAAGAGCATGTTCCTAAGTTTTTTTCAGACTGATGACAGTAACTCAAATATTTTTTAAACCAAAAGCTTTGAAAAAAAGTGAGTCAATGTGCAGTCACACGATGCACAATACTGCGGATGCATTAAAAAAATGTACCGTTCGTCAGCTTATTTTCACGACAAAAACTGGTTCTTTGGGTGATGAAATCTAAAAAACCGTTCAGTACATTCCTACACAAAAAAAATCAGCTACAAATTATAACGTATAAGTGTCAAAACTGTAGAGCAAAATTTTGATATGAGTTAAGATTTAGTGTACGGTAGATTTCTCTTTAAGTTCGTTCACGGGGACGGGAAAGGCGATAAGTCAAACATAACACGTCCGTCAAACATCTCATCGCCTCTAGGCGCGGACTAAACCAGCGCGCAGTGATTGTGGCTTCATAGCTGCTCATATCAGTGTTCCTCTTGAAAAAATATTATTTTTACTAATGTAATATTTTGTAGAAGTATAGAAGTGTTACAATAAGCAAATCGAAAAATAAAAATTAAATTAAAAATTTTAACTAGCCGTCGACACATCCTAAATCGATCCTTTGAAAGTGCAAACAATAGTTTCAAATTATTGTTGATTTTAAAATACGTTTGGGAGAACTAAGTAAACAAAATAGGTACCTAATTACAATTAGCTAAACTAAAGCAGAATATAGGCCTAACAAAATAAAAATACGTATCAATTTCCAAACATTGGATATAATTATAATGTAATATTTCGGCTTATCTTTCGGAATTGTCATATATGTACACGTGATATACGTGAGATTCATTGCAGTTACTTGTTCTGTTTCAATTTCGCTAATTATTAAACACATATTTTGTTGACTTAAATGCATTCAGGGGTCAACAATTCCCATTTGCCCAAAGATTGTATGAGAAAATTCTTTTGTGAATATTCTGTTATATGACTATACAGTATTAACTAGGAAATTTTACATATTGTTGTACAGGGTTGTTTTAAAAGTTAATTCATTGAAAAGTAATTTATTAATGATTGCTTACATACTTAGCTTGAAGCTTGGCAGGCTGCGAGGTCGTTATAAAATGACGTAATCATCGCTCGACATGACAGGAAACCGGAAGGAATCAGCCACGGCACCGTCCCAGCCTGCATTCTACAGCGGTTACGGAAAAACAAAGGAATACCGAAATTGGGATTGTCGTGTCGGAAGTTGAGCCAGTGGTCACGAATGCTAGTCCAACTGGTTGTTAAACCATTTAGTAATTTGGAATGTTATGTAACCATCTATTGTAGTTAAATCAATTAGTAATCAGGAATGTTATATAACTTACTATTGTTTTCTTACTTTTAAGGGATCGTTTTATGTCAGGGGTTTGTTTACATTTTTAATAAGTATTGTTTCACAATGTGTGTAGGTGCAACGGTTTAGAAGTACATTCATCACCAGGCAGACTCAAGGCTGCAGCACAGAGGGTGGGTAAGTATGAAGGAAGTATATAAGTAAGGTGAGGGTAGGAGGAAACAGGTGGTGGATGGAGGGTGGGTTGGTATCACTTGTAACACAGCTGCTCACACTAACATCTGTTCCCCTCGCCAGCACGTGTCTACACCAGTGTGTGTGTTCTACACCTGTCTGCACCATGAAGCTTCCTGTCTCCTAGTCTCTTCCTTCAACTACTCTTCTTCATCAGCAAGTTACCTACTGCACGTTTGCTCGACCACGTGACAAGGTTACACACAGCACTCGCATCACGCCTCTTAATAGCCTCTAAGCGCAAGCCACTGCAATCTCCTCGCTGACAACACAGCGAGGTGGCGCAACTCTCGCATTAGGAAGGAACCGGGTTCGATCCCCGGCTGCGGTCATCCTGATTTCGGTTTCCCGTGGTTTCCCGCAATTACACCAGGCAAACGCAACAATGATTTGTTAAGAGGGCGTGGTACATAATTCAACGCTAAAAGCATTAATCTACAACTGTAGGTTTCTTGAAGCCAGTTTGCGAAAATTAAACAATAGCAATCCTAGACAATAGTTTTAGCCAACGTTTTAAACAAAATAGTTTCCAGTGTTACGAACTTCTGAGGCGCAATCTCTGGCGCCGGAACCTCGTGCATTTAACTGCCGCGCAAGAGATCACACGTAAGGAATTAGTAATTCTGGATAAATATTTACTCATAAAGTTGGTCAATACCATTATCTAGGATTGTCATTAAGTATTGTATCTATATCGGCTTCGAAAAAAAAGTAGAAATCATTTGATGTTTTAGCGTTTATTTATCTACCACGGTCATCATCTTTCTTTTACTTCAAACAATCGCAAATAACTCGAATATTTTTTAGCCAAATGCTTTGGAAAAATTTGAGACTGCGTACAGTCATACGATACACAATTTAGCAAGAGCGTTTTTTTTAAATAATGTACCGTTTGCTAGCAAAAAAAAACCTTCCTTCATTTTGGCTTATTTTGACAACAAAATATGCGAAATTTCAGGGGCAAAAATCTAAATATCCGTTTGGTGTATTGTAACATAAAAATGCAGATACAAACGATGATATATAAGTGTTAAAACTTTATTAATGAATTTTTGATATATGTATTAATTTGCGTTTAAAAAAATTTCGGATCCACTGCAAAACTAAAGAGCGAGACCTTAAACAAAGGACATGGCCGACTTCATTTATAATCTGTTTGTTCCTTGTTTTATTTGACCCGATTACAATTTTGGGATTTTATGTTGTATATGTATATATCCTGTTGACTATAGCATACTCTGCTTATTTGTGGTTTTCTATTATTTGTTTAGTTTTCTTTGACAGTCATTCACTTCGCAATGGAGTACGTCAAGGCAACTAAATCTGGTCATGATATTTACTGTCTTGAAAAAATCAGCCGATATGGAGAAGACAATTTTAAACAAAACTGCCAGACGGACTTTTTATATCTGCTTTCGTTTAGGCGTAAAAAATTAGTAACGGTAAAAAAAAAAGTATAAATAAAAAGCATGGCCTTAAATATTGCAGGTTACTTTTTGTAAGCTCAGATAGCAGGGACGGCTACTTGACACATTTTTGCACGGAGTACGCAGACTCACTCCACATGTGTTTAGTTGACTTGTTCCTACACGACCGTACTTTTGTTTTTACTGGTCCGCCATTCATGCCTGCTTTTAATTCCTCTTTCTAGTGAGCGTTGTCTTCGGTATCCACGTCTTTGTTTTTTATCCTTCTTGCGTCGCCATCTTGTTCGGCTAAACACCTTCACCAGTGTCGCAACCTGTCATGACTTGCAAACGTCTGCCATGGATTATTTAGGTGTTCCGTCGTTCATTGCACCTATTCTTTTACAGCAGGTGAATCTTTTATCTCTACCGGAAGTTATGATCTTACGGCGATGAAATTGGAACTGGTTTTCAGGGGCGTCATTTAGGGGGGCAGGGCAAGGGAAAAGCACCCCCCCCCCTCGGATTTAGAATTTTAAGTGTATAAAATATATTTTTTTGTGTTTCGTTATTTAAATAATGGAAACTTAAGCACATAAAACTGAAATTTTATTATTAAAGTTTCTAATTTATACATGTTTAATTAATAAACAATATGTAACAAGGTCACTGTCACCGGAAAAAAATCTTGCCCTCCTCCTCCCAAGAAAAACCTTAAATGACGCCGCAGATTACAGTAATGTCTGTTGTTCAATAATTGCGAAGAAGCACAGAGAGCATGTCCCGTAATGACCCAATATAGTAAGACTTCTATTCAACTGGCATAATAGCGTATTGCAGGTGTGTGATGACCAACACAATGCTAGTAAGTTACCTGTGTAGCAGAAGAAGGGACTTACTCCGTCCTGCGTTGACACATTGTACTCGATAAAATAACACTTTGCGTCTAATATTTAGGTCTTCAATTACACACAGGATTCACGTTGTGTGGTCATATACGCCCGTTCTATGGGTGTACCCAAGGAGTATGTAAGGGTTTATAAGAGATGGCACTGCCAGGTTAACCAGCCTTCCTTATTTACGGCCCGATCTCGATGTCGTAAACGATTGTGTATTACCAACCACGCAACAGAAAACATACATATTCTGTCGAGGGAAATTTTGTGTTAGTATCCACAGTGATGCATAGTCGTGATGAACTTTTTAATTATTTAATTAGCCTATAATGTTTTTAGATAAGTGTTTTGTAATAATGTATTTCATTTATATAATTTTTAATTATTCCAAGCGGTGAGGTTCTTGACATGGTTAAATTGTGTGCACTCATAACCTGTAACTTTAAGGTTATATACGAGTAAATCTGATATTTTTTATTAAAGTACTGTTCATAAATAGTACGTAATATTATGTACAGTCGAAGTCAGTTATTATTATTATTCAAACAACTGGCAGC
>PNEQ01004285.1:0-18700 GCA_003012365.1 Medauroidea extradentata
TGCTTTGTAAATTTATCAGTATCTATGTTACGTACAATTTTTAGGTTATAAACGTCAATTAACCAGCTTTTTAGGCAAGTTGGATCCTGATGTATCCCTCCGCCGCTCGGCCGAGTAAGTCCGGGTGTTCGCCCAGGAAAGTCAGTTGTGTTTCATCGGAGCTCGTGACCGGTCGCCGGGAGATGGCCGGCTAAGTTTTGTTTGAGTTTGTAATCAGTCAGTAGTAGTGTTTCATCGGAGCTAGTGACCGGTCGCCGGGAGATGGCCGGCTAAGTTTTGTTTGAGTTTGTAATCAGTCAGTAGTAGTGTTTCATCGGAGCTAGTGACCGGTCGGCGGGAGATGGCCGGCTAAGTTTTCTTATTTGAGTTTGTAATCAGTCAGTAGTTGTGCTTCATCGGAGCTCGTGACCGGTCGCCGGGAGATGGCCAGCTAAGTTTTTCTTGTTTGTAATCGGTCAGTAGGGGTTGTGATACATCGGAGCTCGTGGACGGTCACCGGGAGATGGCCGGTTGAGTGTTTTTTATTAGTTGGGGCGTCATGGCGGCAGGAAGAGGACGTGTTAAACGTGGTAGAGGGGCGGTGAAGCTTAGAGGACGTATCCGCGAGTAAAGTGGGCTGAGTAGCCAGCACTCTAATATGTATTTCTTTTGCGGTGTTTGTTAAGAGTAGTACTCAAGTAAGTAGGTGCAAGAAATAGCTGCACATGTGAGTATAGCAGTTTAAGACACCGTTAATGGTACCCCGTAGTTTAGGTCGTTTTCCTTTGGGGAGCAAACTGAGGCAGATCACAACCGATAATAAACTGGCACGAACACTCATGACTTAGTAAATTCCGCCACTGGTGTTACCTATTCACGTTCACACTGTAAGACATAAATCACGGGAAAGAATTTTTGTACGTTATTGTGCCATGTACGTCTGGTGAACTATTATTAAAAGACTGAAAGTTATTAAAGAAATTGGCTTCTTTTTTCTTCTATGTAAACTCCTTAGGTAAACTCCTCAGGCTATCCGGGCATATAAATAACAAACAAGGAAAAGTCTAATTTGATAAGTCGTCGCCGGCAGCAAGGATCAACATAACCTACAACGTCATACGTATATACAGCACCACCACATTCTACCATCGCAAACAGGGACTCGATAACAACCATCTTCACCTTATACATCTACAGCCAAGCAGCAACAGAGGAGAGGACCCTTCACATTCTGTCGCGCCGAACAACTACATCGTAACTTCTAACATCTATATAAAGATAATACAAATAACAACAACGTAGAAGAAGGAGCCCCGTTACAGTAGTGAATAATATGGTAGAATGGCTATAAATGAATATGCCAGTTCCAGAAACTACAATATTACAGTTTTCTTTATTATCTACGACACTGTATGTCAGTTGAGTACGATCTACATACCACATGTTTGATACTGAAATTATGTGATTTCAGTACCAGATTTCCCATTATGAAATTATGAATTCACCAAACCTTAAATGTTTGGAAATTGTATAATAATTTACAAAACTCTTACAATAGGGCACAAAATTGTTAATTGTACAGGAGAATCATATAAGTTGGCAGCTATGCAGTAACTTTCAAGTAGCTCAACAAAGTTTGTTAGTTTTAACATAGCTTGAAAAACTGTTTTTACATTACGCACTAATGAATTCTTTTTTTCCTGTCATGTGGGACCAGGAAAAATGCACATAATAGTGCAAATTAAACAGTATGCTTGTCCAAAATACTTTATACTAATAAATAAATAAAAAATAACAAAGAAGATGATATGTTGATATAAGATTCAAATAAGCATGAAAACACCACAAACACTGAATAACTACTGCAGGCAGCTTCTTACCTGCAGCACCTTCCCAGATATGTATCGATTGCAGTATGCACACTTTACTCCAAACTGTTTCTGGTAATCCTTCTCACAATATGGAATGCCATCCCTACAGACAAACATTTATAGGAAGTGAAAAACATTCAAAGCCAAACAGGACACACAAATTTAACACAATTAAAGGCATGATGGAGACCATATTTAGTCTTCAAAACCATCTTTAACATGACGACAAATGCATTTCATAGCCATAAACTACAGAATTTTCGTTTGTTGTTATGGCATAATTCCTGCATAAATCTAGGTTTTTTGTTAAGACAGTACAACTACCGTTGACAGGAAATACTTGTAGGGTGACTCAGTTTATTTAAAATTATATTTTCCTGGTCTAGTACACAGACAAGCAAATCTGAAATTAAAATGGAACAATATTACATCATCAATCTGGGTTGAAACAAACATTTCAACCGAGACACCAAGAATTATGACTTCTTTTTTTAATCTGCAGAAGGAATTTTTTCCCACTCACTTTTAAATATCAACAGTGGAACTGACACAAAATTGTTAATGTGTGAAATATTTTACTAAAGCGTGTACTATAAATTTAATTTTGGACCACTACTGTGTATTTTATTCACTGCTTCCAGAGATGTTTGACTTCTTATTGGTAAGTTTTATTCACTATTTGTGGTTCCTACACAAATATGTTGACAAAACTGTTCTCTTAGATTGACTTTTTTTATACCATTAGAACATTTTTAGATGTTAATTATTGATGTCTTCAATTTTAATCTATGTCCTACACTCACTGTAGTGTTTTATTACTTCCTTTTAGAATTAAAGACTTTAATCAAATGCAGAACTGGAAGGAAATGGGTAGAAAGATAGGAAAAAAAAAAAGGAGAGGTACTCACTTGCCCATGTACTCTCCATGCAGCACTGCCCCGCAGGTGTGGCACTTGAAGCACCAGATGTGCCATTGCCTGTCAAGGGCTATCAAAGCCTGCCCATCTTTCAAGGGTTCCTGGCAGCCCGCACACTCTGCAACAAAAGTTACACATGACACACCTATCTTCCCCACACTACAGTGATGGGACATTTACCTACCAAGTCCAACATCAGTTGACTGCAATCAGAGAAATGTGCCACTATTTCAATAGATATAATCACACTTTTACGCAGATAATACTAAAACTTAACTTCATATCTTTAGCAGCGCTGCAGTTATGTAGCTAAATTAAAGAACACGTTACTGTGGCAAGATTTATTTATTAACACGTCAAAAATTTTTAAAATAGTACTACAAATGTTCCTTTAGACGATGTATGAAACTTTATTTAAAAAATTTGTCACGTTAATATGATGGCAGAGATTGTAATAATGAGACGGCTGCAAAGATTATTTGATTTTAAAATCAGATAAATATTTTTTGTGAGAGTAATGAAAATCTGGCAAACTATTTGTTCCTGATCAACAAAAGTAATATTTTCCTACTTTTAACTTTAATTACATTAATTTTGATTTAGCTTAAACCTTCACCTTCAATTTAAATATTTTTATCTGTTATCTTCAACTAACGTAAATTGATAATATTGAGACCTTGAATACCTGCAAGGCAAGATAACCAGAAATGCTCAAACACAACATATACCACATTTCACACATGCGAAAATGGTAAGCCTCACTTGGAAAAAAAAACCTGGATTGCCAAGGCAGGTGGCACGTGGTCCTGCGGTCCAACAGCTACTCCAACGCCAAAATTGAAGAGACATGAAATTCCCCAGGATGAAACTAAATCCACATTTCAGTTACAGCTTATAAGAACTTCGTATTATAAAGTGTTGCAGGTTTTATCACAAGTATAGCTGCCAACTTTTCAAAGGACCTATCAGAAAAACTTTCCAAAATCCTTAAATATAGCGTAAACCATACACTGCATTTTCCAACATACAGTGGATTCTCTATCCATCGTTTCTCATAGGACTGACAAAAAATTTCAATACACGAGGGATTTTAGTGGATGTGGTCTTAAAATGCTGTAAAATAAAGAAATGGGCCTCAGAATGTGTTCCCTGGATGCAGATATTTCATTCCATTAGGTTCCAATACATATAGAATCCACTGTACTTCACAATAATTTGGGTAGAACCTATTATATAAAATATATGGACAAGAACTACAACTTTTGATAGGCAAACTACTGACAGCCTGTCCTGCAGCTGAATTAGTAAGGTGCCAGACACATCCAATGACAACAATGTTACTTTGATGATGTACCTGCATTGTCAGCCGCACTAAGTTGAACATTATGTTCTACCAAGAAGAAAATAAAAAAAGACTCTGCCTTCACTATGTCTAAGTCAGCATCCGTATTATTCTTAGAAAAATTACTGTTTATTTTCTGGTTACTTTCATGAGATTTTACGTTGTCACATGTTTTGCACACACAACACAATTGCCTATATCATTTCTTCCACCACGTGATATATTAAAGTCACGTTTGCAGATGTTGCAATAAACCAACTTTCCACCTTTCTACTATTTTGAAATACATGTAAACTCAGCAGTGTAAGCTACCCTACACACTTGAAAATATTTTCTTTATTGCTCAATGTTCAACCGATTGCATAAACTGACTACACGAAATCAGTTTGAAATTTTGTGACACAAACTCTTTAAACAAAACATTAAAGAGTTTGTGACACAAACTCTTTAAACAAAACATGCCTTTATTCTCACCACGAAAAAAAATTGCCAATGTGAATAATTACTTGAAAGCCCTGGTAGCGCTCTGGCAACTCTAAAAACACAGCTTGTTGTCGGCACAAAATAAATACATGTTTTGGAGAATGTCTCAATTTACCAAGAATCACAAGTCCTCGTAAACAAAGGACAATCAATAACTGTATACAAGGCCACCTAGCAGCGGTCTACGCAACTAACATGCACACATGATGGGTGTAAATGTGTTTTGATTTTACGATAAATAAAGTTAAAATGCAGATAAAAGTTTAATACACGCATTAAAAAAAAGTTAACTACTGGTAGAAATTTAATTCTGTGTACTTTGTATGCGGAATAGACATACTGGACTTGAAAATGAATAATAATTATAAAAAAAATCTTAAAATATTTTCAGTTCGTAAAAAAAAGTCATCCGTAAAACCATAAAAAGCAACACATTTCTGTAAATTTTATGGACAAATCGTAAAAGTTGGCAGCTATACACAAGGCCATTTTAAAATGACACACAGCAAAGTCATTTTTGGATGAATATGACCGTTTAATTTTGTTCATTTCCACGCATTGCTTCTGCTGTTGTGTGTCTGTAAGCCTTTAAATTTACACAATAAATTAAAAAAACTTGCACAATTTTGTGTGTTCTACACTGCCAGCAATACAAACACACATTATGTTACTTTTAAGTAGCCCTTTCTTTCCACAGGAGAAGGGGAAAATTTTTACTTTTTATAGGGAAAAGTTCCTCACCAAATAAATAGGATGGAACTTGATTAATACAACTGCTGAATGAGATACTACTGCATACAAAAAGATTATGCTTCAAATTATTGCAGAACTTAAAACAAAAAGTGTTTGTAATTTATGCTATTCACACTGAAGTAAGCACTAGTTAAGATCCTCACAGATGACAATCGTCAATAAAAATATTTACCTGTAGTTTCATAGGTTCAAGTTTGAAAGTTATGAACTATGCACTTTTTGTTTACTAGTCACTCGTAGCTGTTTACATTCAAAAGTGGCGGAAAAATAATGATAATTGGGAGAAAACATTTTGCAAGGTTTTTGAAAGCATTCATTTTATTTTCTGATGACTGGTGTCCCCCTTTCTCATCGATCACAACTGCTGGGCATACCTTAAGTAACAGTGTGTCACCGTCATAAGAGTGAGAATTCCAACAAGGACGAGCTTACCAGGTGCACCGGTACTAGATGGACTGGCCTGAGGTGATTGGCTCTCTCGCACCGGGATCTTGATGCACTTCTGACACAGCACCTCCTTCCCTGTGTACGTTACTCGCTCTCCCGATGGGAATGGCTGCCTGTAAACACAGCACAGCTAGGGTACACACAACAATTCTAATGACCATCCTTTCCTCAAGAAAATATAGTAGGACTTCCATAATCATTTACCTCTTCCACCATCAATTTCTATTAGCAGACGAGTAGACTTGTGGGGAATGAGGGGAAATAATTATTTTACCGCAACATTATTTACAGTCCATAAAACTCGTGAATATATTGAAACCACCAATGTATTTCTCCTTCAAAACACATGAGAGACAAATATTAACACTAATACACAAAAAATAATTTTCTTTGTTGGTACATAGAACAAGAGGACACCGTGGCCTAACTCTCTTCCCATCAAGACAATCAGGGTTCGATCCCCAGTGGGGCTGGTTCCTGATTTTTTGCATGTGGAATACAAGGGATACGTTGCCAGTTATCAGGAGGTTTTCTCAGGGTACTCCTGTTTCCTCCACTCTTGCATTCCATCCTGCTCCATATACCATCCCTTATTTCATCTCTATTCCCTCCAGGTTGGGGGCTAGCGATGGGCTGCCAACCCATCCCATAACCACAATCTGTTTGAAACTGTGTAAGGAAAATCCATGTAACAATGTGCGGCCTTCTGGGCCTATACACGATTTCAAGGAAATATACTTTTTTGACCAAACAGATATGATAAGCATAGATTTAATTAGCGACTGCTTCATTAGAAAGTGTGACAGCCATACTTTGAAGGGTGAATGTATGTTGTAAATAAAGTGTCACATACAATAACTGAACATCTTGAAATGTGGATTAACCAACACAACATAAGTGGAGTTGATCTTCCAGTGTTGAAGTAAAGTAACATACATTTGTGTTAATACTGTATATGCGTGTTTTCAACGTTAAGCGAAATTATGTTTTTATTAATTTAAATAACTTAATCCTGGGAAGGAATTACATTTATCTGTAGTAAGATACAATAACTCCCCTGCCCCAATAATAATACGTTTTAGATCACAATATTATCAAGAACCACATCTGTCTGCTGGTACCACAGAGCCTTCAATTGGAAACACAAAGAATGTTAATAAAAATCTGTACCATGAAACTGTTCAGGCTGTTCCGAATAAAGTGAGCACTTAAGATTTAAACTCTGAAACAAAATCACTCGCAGTTACGCATATAAATAAAAATTAACCGAGTGAGGGGGAGCAGTGGTAAACCACTTGCCTCGCATTCCAGACGACCGCAGTTCGAACACCAGCTCCAGACATCCTGATTTTGATTTTCTAGGGTTTTCCAAAACCACTCCAGGTGAATGCTGAGATGGTTCCTTAAACAGGCCCTGGACGATTACCGCCCATTAATCCCCCCCCCCCATCCACAATGTTTCTTGATGCGGGTTCGATTCCAGGCAGGGTCGGTCCTCAGATTTTCGCATGTGGGAATCGTACCGGACAATGCCGCTGGTCTGCTGGTTTTATCGGGGATCTTCCGTTTCCCCCGCCTATTCATTTCGGCACCGCTCCATACTCACCTCATTATCACCCTTCACCAGCACTAAAGACCTCAATGTTAAGAGCTGACGAAAATCTCTCACTCACAATATTTCTCTACAAAGGCTTTGCGCTGTTCGAGGGCACATAATATGTCCAAACAAATATATAAAGTAAATAAATACTTAACAATAGTTACGTCCTTGTATGGTTGGCAATGAATTACCAACTGTAGTTCCGTGTATTTTCCTATTCAAACATAATGATTTAGAAATAAAATCTATAGGAATTTACATATTTGTGTTATTTATTAATAACTTTATTTTATCAAATTATGTAGGTTTCTACCAACTTCATGAAAAAAAATTATCACACACACAGAAGGATCAGGAAATTATTAATGTCTATACAATTCTCAAATTATATAACATATCTTTACGTTTTTATCTGCTGAACGGGGATTGTATATGGAAGTTAATTTTAACTATGTGTCTGTGCAGTGGTTTTATTTATGGCAAGGTAACAGCAAACATCAATTTTGTTTTTTGAGTGTGAAGTGGATACAACTGAACATATTAATTTACTTGTTTCGTAATGTAACCGAACGTGTCATAGGCCAAAAAAACCTAGCTTACAAGAAGAAGAAGAAGAAGAAAAAAACTAACAGCGTACTTTGACAATATTTAAAAATAGATAAGCACACAATCGCACAGTTTTCGGAATGTTTAATTGTATTTTGTATTCAATATGATACGAGACTGAAGATATGTGGAGGCCTAGTTCACGTGCAAGACACTTACCAAGATATTATTCGCAAATGTTTTTAAGACATTTGCCGAAACATTATTAACAAACATTTTTTGAAGATTTTTGCCATCATTTGCTACTGCAACAATATTGCGTTTACATTTTAAACAGGCTAAACTTTTATATGGATGTTTTTCATGCAAAATTGTTGACATTCTGTCCACGAACTGTGTACAAATAATTTCAGAGGAAAAAAAAGAGGTAATCCAATGCACATATTAAAGAGCCCATATGCAGGATCGTAAAAATTACTTCAGATGTATGTACAGTGTAACAATCTTCCTTTTATGATACCTGTTATTGATAACTTGCATTTTTAATAAGTGCATATCGTAGATAACTTTTTTCCCGAGGACTGTAATGTAGACAGAACATTTTGCAGACCATGTAAACAAAAACACGCTGTAATGATGTTTACATGCCGTGAAAAGATACTAACTGGCTGACAAGATATTTAGCAGAGCATTACTGTGCGCTCACATTATCCTGCACAGCCTATACAACAGAATAATGATTGAAATCAATTACCTGCACTGAGCACATGTGAAGCACTTTTGGTGGTAGGTGTTGCCAAGGGCAGACACCACCTCCCCCTCCACATAGTCCCCGCATGCTGCACATTTAGTGCCAAACTGACGCTGGTAGTCGTTGGTACAGTAGTACGCCCCATCCTTGCAAAAGAAGCCTCCCTGAGCGAGTGAGTTCTTGCACACTGCAACACATTACAGACAACACACATCCACAAACAGTTAGAACAGCTATGCTATTGTCACAAGTGGTGCAGCTTATTACAACACTTCCATTTCATACTGCTGTTGGCACAGTGGCTAGACCACGGTGATCCGGGTTTGATCTCTGGCAGTGTCTGTCCCTGGACATTAGCATGCAGCAATCTTGTCTGAATATGCTACTCGCTACTGGTCAGAGAGTTTTCTTGGAGGTCTTCCGTTAACCCCCCCCCCCTTTTTATTCCAGCACCACTTCATTGTTATGTCCTTATTCCAGGTCATCCTTCTAGGTAAGCAAATGTCTACAGGTGACAGTTTTAAGTCTGCATTTCGGGGTGAGCTACCCTGGCCCTCTGATACATACTGCCTTTAACCTCAGATAACAAACCCTCTTTTAAAACTTCCCACCGCACCTTAGTTTGCCCTCTGGCCGCTAGGTGTACTGATTACCGACCACCGCTGGACAATAAGACTTCAGTGTGTCTCCACTCACCTGATGAAGCAGATGTAGTCTGTGAAACGTTGACAGCGCGTCCGCAGAGAAATGTGTTCGTCCTATGTGTGTGTGTTTCTATCTTCAAGTACCATCCTGTGAGTACTTGTGCAAAACTCTTTCTGTTTTAATTGTAATTAGTAGCCTAGCGGCCTTTCCCCCCATTGTCACATTCTTCATAGATTTATTTATTATGCAATCTCCTTAATTTATATATTTATTTTAAATACAAAGGGTACGATCTCCATAGATTATAAGAAATACTTTCGTAAAAACGGCCTATTTTAGAACAAAAACTATACAGTAACAACCAAAATGTAATATATTAAGTGCATTTACACAGAATGTTTAAACAGGCAAGGTTGAAATAGGACAGTATCGTGTAAAAGCAGGAAACATATTTTTCTCAGTTATTGTTTACTGAATGGTGTATCATTTTCTTCCAATATAAACCTTACTTACACATTACACTTCTATGAATCTTAAAAACATATTTATCAGCAATAAACAGCACAAACATATTTCAACGCATGCAGTGCCTAGTACAATTACAGGGATGTTGACAGACAACAATAAATTAGTCTATCTCTCCTTCTTCCCTTTCTTTCTGTTATTATGCTGTTCAGGGGTGGACCCAGAGGGGTGATCACAAAGGTCATGCACCCCTGCTCCCATAACCAAAACAAAATTTCAATTATATGTTAAGGATAAAATAATTTAATCCACCCCTGTTGTGATATGCTGAGGGATTTTTTTTAGACTCGTGAGGAATTTTTAGTAAGCATTTCTTCTGCGCAAAACATCAGCCACAGAAAATTTTAGAATCAACTACATATGTTCTTTTCAACTATTGTCACCTTCAAAACAGACACCTACAAAATTTATTGAGAGAAAAATGCTCTTAATTGTAAATGGAAATAAAATAGTTATTATACATAACTCTTCCATGACACTTTAGCTATGCAACAAATGAGAAATTAAAACAACTATCTATTAATGTAATGGTGCTTGGAAGAGAAGAGTTTTCTCAACACCAAAATTAGAATTATCTACCTTAAGTAAAAAATTCATAATTTTATAATTGTACAAAACATCGTCCAACTCTTACCTATTACATTATTAGTAATTTTCACAATTAAAATAATTTTCGGTAGCATAGTTTTTATACAAGCGCATGTGAAAATGTATTTTTTTTTTTTAAATACAAGTGCTCAAAGATATGCAAAAATTTAGGTACATTCAAAAAACTTTTTTAATACAAATACAAGCAATTTTTACATGAAATTACAAAGGTGTCATTCTGTAGCTTAATACATTTCCATTCACATTAAATTATTTCATTCCTATTATTTTCATAGTTTTTAATTTCGGTAAGTAGCACAAATTATCAAATCTCTAATTTGTCACGTACTAGTACAAAAACTATGGAACCAGAAAATATTTTAATTAAGGGAAATTACTAAAACGTATTGTAATGTGCAAGAGTTGGACAGTGTTTGGTACACTTATTACGAATTTTTCGGTGCAAAGCAGTCTTATCATCATTGAAAAGGTACTGCAACACAAGTACAGCATAGACCCTCAACTGTAACAAAAGACACAGCAGGGGTGGTTTTCTTGGGCAAACTCATTCAATAGTGCCTGCCTCTTGTGGTGAAAAACCACAGCACACAAAATTTACAATTGCAATTTATTTTGTGTCTTATGCAGAGTAATGCCAATCTTTTCAATAACAGCATACAAGTTCCTACACACACAGCCAAATGAACGTGATGGAGCTACTACAGTTCATAACATATAAGAATTCCATACTTTGGCAACCGATGCTACCAATATTTGTTAACATGTACCAGAATGACATGCCATTTGAACAACCTGATGTGATCATATGGCCTGATGAAACAGTAGTGGCAGCCCTGAACAACAAATTGGTTAACTTCCATTGCTGAGGTTGAAAATAGTGGGCATTTTTCATGAAAAATATGTAAGCATCTTCGAGTAACTGTAATATAACAACACTGCTCCGTATACAGCATTAGTTAGTAAACTATTTTGTTCTATTCAAATTGAGTCATTTCTAGAACTACTTTACAAACAACCGCACCATTATCAGTCAACTTGTACTGGTAACTAAAACATAGGACGGCCATTTGCGAGCGTGAAAAGTGACCGCGTTAGTGTGTCTTACGGATTCTTATAAGGTGTTACTTTAATATTCTGTGCATATATTTAATATATCGCAATATGGGGATTAAAAAAACCTGGCCGGTAATAGAAAATGACAATGGGATAAAGACGAGTTTCAGAAGATGGGAATTGGAAAAACTTTCAGCCTTGATAACGACGTCCCGCAACTGGGTATTTCTAGTAAAAAAAGTTGCAAAGAAAGAGGCAAATTATAAATCCAGAGAAATGTATTACAGTAAATAAAAAAAATTAAAATGTTGCCTATCATTTATTTTAAAAGAATTCGAGGGTTCATACTTACGGTTCTTGTTGTAGACCTATATACACACATGCTGAAGGCGCTGACTCAATTTATTTTTGTATGAAGAAGTTCATATTTAATTTCTTTTCTAGCAAGTTAATGGTACTGTTTAATATTAAGTCCACATGAGATTTTGTGCTTGTCAGCTGCAAAAATGTAGGCCTACATATTACCAAAAGAAAAGGACAGAAGATTTCAGACTACGTATTTCCTGGACATTACATTTTTTTCTTTAATATGTATTGTAAAACTGACTTTAAGCTGATCTGGGCAATCAGGCCTACCCATGTTTATTTATTACTTATGCTTTTTGTTGATATATTATCTCCGTTAAGGTCGCGAGAGTGCAAATTTTTGCTATGTAGTTTACCTGTAATATTTTTATGTTCATTTTTAGTATTGTGTGTGGTAGGGGTATAATAATAATTAATACTGATATTAAATTTGTACCACAAAAGGCAAGTTTTATGGAAAGTCTACTACTTACTTGAAGCTAAAATCATACTGCTTTATGATCTGATAATGCAGAACCAAACTGAAAGCAACAAGAAAATAGCCTACTATACAAGCTACCTACCAATGGAAATTTTTTATTTTTGGTAATCCACGAAAATGTAATAATTTTGAGCATACCTAGGTAAGTACACAAGAAATAATCTTAAATTATGGTCCATATTAACTTACCATCTACAGCATAGGCTATTCATTAATGTAGCATGAAGTAATTTTCCATTAACGTTACCATTACGTAGTGAAGCTCGTTCAATTCCTAATGGAATCTTACAACTTTAGCAGTAAGCAGAACATATCATGAAGCATTGGCATGTATAATCATGGATTAATTGTTACAGACCCTAGTAGGAACAAAATGCAGCCAGCATTTAAAACAAACTACTTGTCCGAGATCTAAAAATCGCCAAAAGAAAATCAACACATTATTAATTTTATTGCAGTCATATTGTTGACATGTTTTAATTGTCATAAGGAAAGCATGTGGTGGCAGAAGGATACATAATGGGTTTGTTTACACAGTCCTACTTTCTTATGATCTGTCAAGGAATTCTAATACAGTATGGACTTCATGTGTAAAAATACAATTAAGTACGCCTATAATACAGTATTTTATGTTGTAAGGGCACCGCCTACCATAAGATTTTAATTATATTGCATTCATAAATATGTTTTGTTTTAACAAAGCTATTCCACATGTACCTATTGTGTCAATGTACATGCACTTACAAACAATGACAGAAAGGTAGTTTCAAAGCATCAGGTCAATTAGAAAAATCATTTTGGAGTCCCTCAAAGTGGATAAAAACAGCTTTTTCAAACTGTTATATCTGAAAAACTGTTAATAGAATTTGTGTGAAACTGCTCTTGAAACATGCAATGGACCTTGCTTACAACTTTCCACCAGTAAAAAGAAGGGGCCATAACTGAAAGTGCCAGGTTTGTAATCTATGGTTTGTGGCAGTTTTTCACTTTAACATTGGTGCTCTCTGATCACAGCATAGGTTTTGCATACAACTTAAATTCTGTCTGAAATAAATAAAACTATTATAACGAAAATATGCTTGCAATAGCATTAAAAAAACTGTGCATTCACGGAGTGTATGCCAACACTGTAAAAATGCTGTTTAATTCTTGCAGTGGAATAAAAAAATTTGAATTATAACAAGATAGTGTCAACTACTTTTTTAAAAATCAGTTTTTGTAAATACAGTAGTATATTTTTGGTTAATTTCAAGCAAGAAAACAATGTACCTAATGTTTACATAATAATTTAATTCGGTGTTCGACTGAAGTCGCACATCGCAGTTTATAGGTCGTTCAGGATAAAGTGAGCATTAAAAATTTAACCTCTGAAAAATATCACTAGCCATTACTGCATATAATTTAACATTAACAATAGTTGCATTACCGCTTGTATAGTTGACAGTGAATTGCAGTTTATAGTTACATGTGTTTTCCTACTTAAATACAACAATATGGAAAAAAATCAACTTAAACAGACATACCTGTATTTTATATAATTTATAGTCCTTTTTCAATCAAACTATAGTGGTTCCTACAGACTGTACAATTTACCACGCACGAACAATCATCAAGTGAAGTGTTCATGGAGGTTAGACATTTCCCTTCGTTAGCCGTTATGTGCGGAAAGATAGGCTTAGGCTGAAAATATGATTTTTTCAGGGTTTTTCTGAGTGCTCACTTTAACCCGTACTGCCTGTAGCAATATTTTGAATAATATTATTCAACTTTAGTCAAGCGTAGCAGCGAAAGAGTAGGAGCCTTCCTCTTGCGCACAAAATATTGTTGCAATGAGTTGTGGATTTTTTTTATGCAATTTATTTAATGCATATTACATTATTTGTATTTTTATGAAACTTTAAACTATGTTGCAATAGTTTAAGAGTTCTGCACACTTGTTAGAAGAACCATGATTTTCTGGCCTCTCAAAATGGCTGAAAACAAACTGCTATTCCAGACTGCTGTATATGGGAAATCATCAACCAAATTTAAAAACACAAAGACACACACGTTGGACTTCAAACCATACTTCCGAAAATACAATATTGTTGACACGTACAGTACCACAGGAAAAATAATACTGTATAGCACTACATACCAGCTGAGCGGCTCGCAATAATAGGTGATATAATACTGCAGCACAGAACATGTTCGCTGTGCTTCTTACACACAAACACAGCCAAGGAGTCATCTAAATGTAAATTATATATACTATTTAATTCAAGCGTAAATAAAAACTTTACACTCCACAGACTGAATTATTAGAATTTTATTGTTTATTTTTAACATCTCTCTGCCTTCACAGGTTCCAGTAAAAAGAATGAACATTTAAAACACGATAAAAATATTCAAAGTTTTTATGGCCAGGAATGTCAAAGCAATTTATGCTAACAAGAGAATGTTAGTATTACAGCAGTTTTTTCTATAAGAAGACAAACCAATGTTACAATGAAACAATATTACCGCTGTTTAACTACAAGTTATCTTATGTTTACATACCTTGACATTTGAAGCAGCCAATGTGGAAATACTTGTCCTGCACTCTCAGCACTTCACCAGAACACTTCTTCTTGCAGTTCTGACAAAATGTTTTTCCTGAAACAAAAACCACACATTCACAGTAACTGTGTGTGCCATTAACACTAAAACCAGACACTTGAGAAAATGACACAGTGTGCAACGTGACTATAGATTTAAACAACTTTCACCTTCAAAGATAACTAGCATTCTAAACCACCATACTGTGAATTTGCTAAAATTAACTTTTGTAAACAAATTAACCAAATGGCTTCAAGAATGTTTGTATTGATTATGTGGACTTGCAAACATCATCCTGAAAGACTAGCCGCACACATTCTTAAAGCAATTAATTTTAATTCCCTAATTGGTTACCTGATATACGTATAGAGGGTAATAACCACACGTCATTTTAACAATTTATCACCATCTACACACTGTTTCAACATTTACACTATTCTCTAAGTTGACGGACCAAGTAGTAATATTATGATCATTACTACTACTGCCCCTTTTTTTAATGAAATAAACCAATAAAAAATTCTCAATCATAGAAAAAAAATGCAAATATTTCGAACTTTACCAATAATGCAGTATCAAATACCTACAGGGAATTGCAATTACACATGTCAAGAATTTTTTAAATTCCTCACATATAAAGGAAAAAATGAAAACAAAGCTCTGTGAATACCTAATTAATTTAATACAGCTTCCATTTAATGTACTATGACTTGCAAAGTGCATCAAATTTATGTACCATGCCTTCAGAGATATCCCCATGTTTTAAATGGCAGAACGTTCAAATAATGCATTAATAAAATGCTTCAAACCTCCTCTTGTTGATAGAAAAATTTCTAACAGTACAAATACTGTAGAGCACTGTCGTTTCATACGCTAACTTGTGCATGAATACGTATATGGCCAAACTAAATTTGAATAGGATATTCTTAGTGCCAACATTCAAATCATAAACACCAAACAGTTGCAACAGCGAATTCTATGCTGCATCCGTGTACTGCACCTGATAAAACATTATGAACATTATAATTACATTGTATATTATTTGTCTTTGCAATAAAAAAGACAGCATGAGTGTTGGATTTAACTGTCTGATACGAGTATGTTGTCACAGAACATGCTAAGATGTCATTCCACACAAAAATTACTATCAACCCATTATTCATTTAGAAATGGGAGCTGCCAACAAACGAATTAAGCATTTCTGGACCCAAGCCCAATCCAAATAAGTTCACCAATACAGTACAGGAAAAGCCTCACATTTAAACCATCAGGAAATAGTTATCTTCGAGTACACGGAAGTCCATAAGAATCGTTACTTGCAATACTAACTTAACTTCAAAATTATACAGGTTAAATCAAACTGTGCCTGGGTTAAATTTAACGAGGCAAAGTATATTAAAATGAAGTACACTATTGCTATTGCTAAGTTTTGAATGTAATAAAGTAGACATTTGTACGAAGATTTGGTGCAACTCGTATCTCTTCCCTGCCACTTAACAGAGATTGCAGATCTTAATAAAAAAGCATGTGTTGTGCTTGTGCAAGGAAAAATATAATGGGTCAAACCACAGGGGTGGTATTACAAAAAATATGCTTTCCAAAGAAAAGTTTATGCTCAAAAAATATGCTGGAGCAAGAATTAAAACAAATTCCTGAGGGAGGAAAGATTTTATTTGCAGTAATTGGATGCCATCTTTCACCAAAATGTTCGGAGCTTCAGGCATACATATCCTGCAACTTTTTTTATTTCGTCTGCTAGTCTACTGCATCAAAATATATTTTGTGTCCGAATAGTGGGTCCCATTTTTTGACTGTTTGTAAAGGTCTTTTGTGAAGACATTAACTGCTAAAAAAAGAGCATTTCACCACAGATTTAAGAGGAGTCTTCGTCTGTTTCGAATTTCAATGTTTGACGTGTGGAAACAGAGGAATGATAAGAGCCAGAGCACCACACTCGACTGGAAGCATATTGCCTCTACAGCATGCCAAACTTACACGCAAGGTTTTAGTTTTAGTCTTTTTCCTATGAGACTTCAAGCAATGACCCTAAAATTTTAATTTTTGGTCAGCATGGAGTAAAGGCCAACGCCCGGCTCTCCCTTTCCACTTTACTAATTCAGGTGGTATTTTCGAGTAACAGCAGAATACAAAAGTAGTTTGTAGCCATTTTGAGGTGCCCAAAAATCATGTTTATTATAAGCACGCAGATTTTTTAAAGACATACATAGTTTAAAGTGTGTGTTATTTTCGTAGATAAACAAAATATGATTAAGTTAAGCGGTTTCACATAAAATAGAATATGCGTGACACGCTACACCGTCCATGTGCCAGGAGAGTACTTCCCTTAAGCCATTTATACCGCAGGAGATTAACAGTACTTAATGGACACTCAGATCCTTTATCTTAATTATTACTTATGTTAGCATCATATATGAAAATCTCAAATAGACAAACCGACAACTAAAAGCCTGCATGCATGTCGAGCAATTTGCGATTAACTATTATACATCTTAAGGGCTTGTTCCCGAGTTTTTTTCAGACTGGTGCCGCAAATATTATTTAACCAAAAGTTTTGAAAAAATTCTAGTCAATGTGCAATCACACGATGCACAATACTGTGGACGTGTTTTTTTTTAAATAATGCACCATTCGCTAGCAAAAAAATAATTTCCTTCATTTTTGCTTATTTTCACGACGAAAAACGTGGTATTTTGGGTAATGAAATCTAAAAAACCGTTCAGTATAATTCTACAAAAAAATTTAGCTACAAATTATAGCATATAAGTGTCTAAAACTGTGCAACGAAATTTTGATATGAGTATTAGGTAGCAATAAAAAAATATTTTCGAAATCACTGCAAAACTCCATAACAAGGCCTTACTGCAAAACTCCATAACAAGGCCTTAAACATGTGCCAGGATCGCCCTTATCGCTGCAGTTCCTATACAACTCTTGACATACAAAAAACCTCTCCAGTAAGACGGCACTATAATTATTGAAGTAAGCCTTTGAACAACGAATTTGCATTTTTATTAAATCTTTTTTTTCTCTACCAATTTTAAAAATGCATTGCCTTCACAGGCCTAATGCTCAATGCATGTCAACGATAATGAAGTGGTCTCCTTTCAAGGGCATCCCATAGGAACAGTCACTGGCCAAGACCTCATCTCGATGTTGTAATTTAGTAAAGAGCGGGAACCGAGCAAGGGCAGCCTTTTATCACCGGCAGGCAGTCAAGTGTAGAGGAAGCAGAGGGGGCGTCACAGCTGATCAATAGACAGGGGCGCCAGGTAGACGCCACTCCGCCCCATGCGGCAAGGTTAAACTGCCTGACGCCAGTCAAACACACGCTCCCGTCGCATTCTTGCTCCCTTTCTCGCTGGAATCCCAATAGCACGACTAATGCGACGCGAATGAAATAACTTGTCCGCCAATCAGCGTCGAGCAGAGCCATGTCAACAGGGGGTTTCAATGGATGCCCCCCTCTCGCCATTTCAACACGGGTTGTCAATGGATGCCCCCTCTCGCCATGTCAACAGGGGTTGTCAATGGATGCCTGCCTCTCTGCTATGTCAACACGGGTTGTCAATAGACGCCCCCCTCTCGCCTTGTCAACACGGGTTGTCAATGGACGCCCCCCTCTCGCCATGTCAACAGGGGTTGTCAATGGATGCCCCCCTCTCGCCATGTCAACAGGGGTTGTCAATGGATGCCCCCCTCTCGCCATGTCAACAGGGGTTGTCAATGGATGCCCC
>PNEQ01004285.1:19700-35316 GCA_003012365.1 Medauroidea extradentata
TGCTCTGAGGTGACAGTCCATCTAGGCACTCCTTGCTCTGAGGTGACAGTCCATCTAGGCACTCCTTGCTCTGAGGTGACAGTCCATCTAGGTACTCCTTGCTCTGAGGTGACAGTCCATCTAGGTACTCCTTGCTCTGAGGTGACAGTCCATCTAGGTACTCCTTGTTCTGAGGTGACAGTCCATCTAGGTACTCCTTGTTCTGAGGTGACAGTCCATCTACTACTTGTTCTGAGGTGACAGTCCATCTACTACTTGTTCTGAGCTGACAGTCCATCTATTAATTGTTCTGAGCTGACAGTCCATCTATTAATTGTTCTGAGCTGACAGTCCATCTACTCCTTGTTCTGAGGTGACAGTACATCTACTCCTTGTTCTGAGGTGACAGTCCAACTACTCCTTGTTCTGAGGTGACAATCCATCTATTACTTGTTCTGAGGTGACAGTCCATCTATTACTTGTTCTGAGGTGACAGTCCATCTATTACTTGTTCTGAGGTGACAGTCCATCTATTACTTGTTCTGAGGTGACAGTCCATCTATTACTTGTTCTGAGGTGAAAGTCCATCTACTCCTCGTTCTATGGTGACAGTGTTGCCCAGTAACACGGAATCTACGGCCGTTAGCAGTTAAGTATTGCTCCCAGTATTTTTATCGACCGACTGTCGACACGAAGGCACGACACAATTAAGACAAAACACAGTATCATCGGCATGTGCGACGAGACCAATCAGGAAAATGACACGCACTATTACACGCACTGTCATGCAAGGTTATAGCATGATATTAAGGTCTCTGCTTAAATATCTCGCCTGGGGCCTGGAGAGTTTAAAATGGAGAATCGAGAATCAATGTACTTTTTCTATCGATAAACTGGACAGACACTAACCAATGTAGTGCAGTCTGGACTCTCGGCATTTTGTAAAACAAACCGACAAATGGGCGTAAAACCCCAAGTAAAAATAAATAAATAAATAAATAAAACGTAGGGTTTACTTTATAATACTCGACTTATCAACAGAGAAAGGGAAATTTGTAGAGATCAATGTCTACATGTTAGAATCCACGGCCCCTATGCTTAATCAAACCGCGTCTATTCAGTGGCAGTTTTTCTCGCGAAGAGCAGTTAATTGACAAATCGTCGAGGTTTGAGTATGCATATGAACACCGGCTCTAACACGCAGGTCATTGAACTCACGAAATACACTATCCCCTGCCCATCAACAATAGTAAATTTCGGAATAACATCACAAACCATTAGGTATAACCTACTCTACCGAAATATGTCCAAGGCGACAAAACCACTTTTTAGACAACTGACTTTAAAACACATGATTTAAGAGCCCCATGGCAAATTAACTGTGTTCCAAAGTAAGAGAAAGAGATGCTACTTCAATATTTTTGTCTACGAACAGAAAACATTCAAAACTATGGCTTTACATTTTTGTTTTCTTAAATGTCATGCCTACAGACAAGGTCTCCAATTGCTGTCACGTAAAAAAATATAAACCGTAGTCGTAAAAAAAAAACATGCACGGGGCTTTACTACGCACTTTCCATAAATAAAGTAGGATCACCGCGTAAAGACCCTCATTGCAAAAAGCCAATGACCAAAACACTGCCGCAGTTTTCGCAACCCGCGAATAAATACGACACGATTCTAGATATACGAGCCAGTCTAAACCTTATCGCCTGCAAAGTCATACGACATTGACGACGACCCGGTCGCTAAGCAGGCGGCTAGCGGGCCGTAGTCACGAGACCGAATAGAAACATAGCTGCCAATGACAATAAAAACCTCCACGTCAGCGAGACAACGCGGGTAGGGCGATGAAGGCACCTCTACAACGCGACATATAGAGGCGTTTTATCAATGCGGCAATTGAGGAAGTGGGGTAACGTGAACTGGCAGGCCGTCACAAGTAGACCAATTGAACAAGGCGCGGCCAGACAGACGTGTCACGTCAGTCCCTGAACGGAAGAACGTGGATGGTACAGTACACTATCGTCGACGGGACGGAGGGAGGTAATTTACAAAGCGGGCTCTAAAAATAGCCACGCCTCGGGGGATCGAGAGGGCGTGGCCCCCCAGCGAAGATAGTTACCCCTGCGCACAGTGGCGGCGGGGCGGGCCTTGGCGTCGCCCGCAGAGAAGGTGGACGCCTTCTTCTTGACGGCGGCAGAGTCCTGCCCTCGCTCCTTCAGGATGAACACCGCCGACTCGTCCACGCCCTTCGACTTCATGACCGGCCGTCACGCGCACCGCACTCGCACTGCGGCCCGCGACTCACTGGCTCGACGGACGGCAAACCCGCCCCACCTCACCCGTCAGTGACGTCACCCTCCCGCTCCGCGACGAGAGAGAGAGCTGCTGACCTGGCCGTCACCGAGGCCAAGTGCTAACTTCTAAGTAAACACAGGTTACAAGGAGCGCACCCGCGAACTACAGGCCAGCAAAACTCACGTCATCTAGAGACAGGTTACACATATCAGGGCTCCACCTGCTTGGCGCGTCTCGATTGAGCGACACTGCACAGGTTTGGTAAAGAACACCTCGTCCAGACATTCCGAAACTGTGTCAACACGAAAAGAATTTACAAAATGTTTAGTACCCCAAAGTCGAATTTCGAGTCCTCATTCCAACTACAAGAAACTTATTTTAGAGTAAAAATATATTTGTATTATGACTGATGTTATACATTAGATCATAACTTTCGACGTGTGCACGTGCAAGTCATGTTCTTGACATGTCAAACTTTCGGTACGTGTACACTTCGCGCGTACAGATGAAGCAACTGGAGCATTTAGCGAACCGCTGATCTAACATCAAACTTCGTGCCTACACAGTTGAAATGCGTAGACGAAAGGACCTGCAGATCATGTTTAGCAGACACCGTAAAAAAAAAATTAAAAAAAACTCTTAGTTGGGTACCAGTAGCGGTCTCCTGAAACCTCGAGAAAAGAGGACCTACTATAGAGGGGTGGGGGAAGCGAGGGTATATAATATACCAAACGCTCAATGAAGAGGTTGGGAAAGCCCGGGGGGAGAGAGGATTAAATCAGAATTGACTTGATCGACATCAATTCATATTTTTAATTAAGTTGTAAATCATGCGCAAAATATTTGTGCACGGCTGTTTTTTTGCCATACGGTAAAGACATCAATTTACTCCGTGTCGAAAAATATTTCTCGTGGGAATCCGGTACTGAGTACGTCACACGAAGGGAAGAAATCAAACA
Organism: Medauroidea extradentata; assembly: GCA_003012365.1. Classification (NCBI taxonomy): domain Eukaryota; kingdom Metazoa; phylum Arthropoda; class Insecta; order Phasmatodea; family Phasmatidae; genus Medauroidea; species Medauroidea extradentata. The sequence continues at coordinate 22,940 of PNEQ01004285.1, forward strand.
GCCAACTGTGATCAACGACTTCAGCGTAACAAAAACTGACGTAGCTTCGAGTACAGCGGACCTTAGTATTTTTTCTTTTTTTACTATTAATGTAATAATTTAGTTCCTATGGAACAAACACAAACTGCGTCATCATTTTTGTTTCGGTTCATTTGACACAAGCCCACGACTCGACATTCAATAGCGAATCACTACGCAAACTGTACTGACGTTGAGTGTACGATAAGGAAATACATTACTTGTATATTTTTTAAATGTTCAATTATATGTTAATGAATTATAAAACTAAAATTACGGTTTCAAAAACACCCAGGTACAGCCTGCAGTATATAAAGGCAGAAGGACTTCGCAGAGGCTCAGAAGGAAATGTTACTGCGACTAGAAACTTCACCCTTGTAGATGGAAGCTGCAATGCTGTCCGAAACGACGAGAAGAAATGCGACATTGACGCGGCTACAACCCAGAAGCATAGACCTTGAAAAAATCAACGAATTCGTACCCTGAGAAAATGTATAGTCCGAATCAAGTGGCTGCGCATTACTGTAGTAACATAATTGTTGTCGCTCACAGTCTGTGTGATTGTTAACATGAAAGCAATCAGGGCACGGAGATGCAAAGGCACCACACTCGTTCGCTCACCACATGTGTCGTCGCATCTAAGCACAAGACGGTCACTCCACTCAATGACAGGGTTATGTGCGCAGACGTGGAATTGGTGCATGTTAAGTTTACCCCTAAAGTTACGATACAGTAATTCATCAACATATTGCAAGTTGCACTGTATTTAAAATCTTAGAAATACATTATTTTGAATTAAAAGCTCTCTGAAACACATTTTTGCAACAACTACAGAAACCGAGTATTTGAAAAAAAAAAAAAAAAAGTGCTTCTTTCTTCTGGCGATTAAAGATCTAATGTCGTGAAGTATACGAAATCCTCCAATTTAAAATTTTCTTGAGGAGACTTTAAAATAACTACTGAAGAATTTTGTCACAAAAATGACAAAATATCGCTTCACTCCAGACAACTACAATTAGGTATAATTAATCTTTATTTTCAATTTCTGTCTCATCGATTTAAATAAGACACAAAACACGTGTTCTGCAACGGACATCGTCAGAAAGAGAAAGATACAGGAAGTGTGTGAGAGAAAGTGCGCGTGCGTTTTCCTTAATCTCCCTGAATGCTTCACGAACACAGTTACAACCTCAACGTTGTCAGAACATTTAAGCCAAGCTTCAAGAAGATAATTGCAGTGGCCATTATACCAAGTACCATGTGAAGTTTACCTTTTTTTCCTGTTTTCCATGCACCGGTAAATGGATTCCGTGTGACACGTTAATCGCTAACATGAACCATTATACAGGATGTATCAGTACAACGGTTACTAACTTTCATGAGAGATAAGAGTACACCCAGACAATGGGAATTCAATCAGAAATGCACGGTCGGAAACGCTTTCCTGCGACATAAACCACAAGAAAGAAAGGAGACGAACAAGATGAGAAAACATGTTTATTAATCCTAATACAGCGAACATGCTGGGACGTTTTTTGCTGGTGATGACGATCGAAGTCTATGTTCTATTTTCCTTAGTTTTTTTTTTTTTTTGCTGTAATAGGAATAATAAACATGTTTTCTCTTCTTGTTCTTTCTTTCTTGTGATTTGTGTCGTCACTACCAGGAAAAGTGTTTCCAACCGTGCATTGCTAATTGAATTCCCATCGTCTGGATGCACTATATCTCTCCGGAAAGTTTGTAACTGCTGTACTGATACATCCTGCAGAAACGCCCTCACATGGCAGATACGCTGCGAGCATTACTTGCCGAGCCCATATGAAAACTGAGTGTTCTACACTTTCTGTTGCCAATTTCCACCTAATATTTGAACACTGCAAGTCATGCAACCGCGTTGTTTTTCTTTTGGTTGTTGGCTGCGTCGTAAGCCAGTTGCAAGCAATTTACGCAACAGACTTTCATCGACAAACAATAACTCGCAGGTTCGGCACATGAACTTTTCCCATAAATTTTTCATTGCTCACACGACCCTGCACGTCCACGACAGTATAGGTAACCTAGCACAAGCTGGCGCAGAGCAATGGCGACGTTGATTGGCCGGACGTCTTGTAACCATACACGGGAGCCCCCGGGGGAAGTCGCAAGTTGGACAACAGGATGTTCTCAGTTAGCCCCTGCTCGACGGACACCGCCCTGGGGAGAAAACATCTCACCTATCAATACACGTGACGTCACTGAACAAACATCGGCACACATGCGGCGCAACCTAGAGCCAGTGCTGCCAACAGTTCTAAATATTTAAAAACATAAACCTGCACAGCTAAATGTATGTTCCCAACAAATAGTATTATGTTTCACAGTTTATCATACAACATAACCTACCGAAAAACAATAGCTTTAAAGGTTACAAAACTGACATGAGCCATAATTATGAGAAAAACTATATTTGAAACAACAGTTTTAAAACAGAAATTTTACACTAAAACTAGTTCCTTTTAACTGAACTTAAATTCTTAACATCAAAAAATAACCTGGGAAAATTTACTTTGACAACATCGCAAAGAAGACAGCCTGACTACATATTGTGTCTGGTTGTGGCACTCAAGTTTCAGTAACGCCACTACACGCGAAATCCAGCATTGTATGGTCTACAATTCCAATTAAGACTTAACTGAAACAGCAAAGTATTTCTTCAAGCAGGGATGGCAACTCGGAACTTGGTTTTTCTAGTACTCCAAAATACGTAGCCCCTTAGCGACTAGGGTACGTCACGGACGTATGTGAACCTGGCCCCGCCCAATCAGAAACTTGCCCCTCGGAAAAGAAATAATGGGCAAAATTGCTGCCGACCCCACGTACCTTGCAATTGTTTTGCGTCACTGCTACCCCGAGAAAACCAGCACAGGCATAACGAAGACGTGCGAAAATTGTCAGACTTAACTGTCGTTGTAGGAGGTTAGTTTTTAACATCACCGTGGCCCTTTTAACATTTCGACATGTTGCACAATAATTTTACAACCATGAAACAACACTCTACAAAGATTTTTTTATTGGAGTGTACGTTTCGACAGCGAGGTGTTAGAGACTGTTACACATAACTTGACACAATAACAAGAGCTAAGAAAGAAGTTGGCAATGGCCTATAATCCCAGTACTCGCCAGGAGCAACTTCGGGAAACCATGGAAAACTGAAATTAGGATGGAAAGAACCTGAGATCGAACCCTGGCCCTTCCTGAATGCGAGTCCACCGTCTCTACAAAGATACGAATGAAATAGTGATATGTGCCGTATATCACCTACTCTCTCCACTTCTGAAAATTTTAAGGGGCCTCCCTAGATAGACAGTTTGTGCGCAAGAGACAGGAGCGGTAAGAGTGCCGCTGACTCACGTATGTAATGTATTATCGCCTCTCCGCGTAAGCCACTCGGTATGCAGTGATTTACTATTATTCTTATTCCCATGGGACTTTAAGCTGTGACCACATTATTTTATTAGTGGTCAGGGTAGTTCAAAGTCTAACGCTTGTTTCTACAGTTGTATTTTTCGAATCTGGTTACTACTTTCCCAGTTACATTCTGGAAAATCCATTTTTGGCCATTCTCAGAGGCCCGAAAATAATGTTATTAAATAAAAATGCCGAATTATAAAACAATAGCGACATTGTTTGAAGCGTGTGTACTTTTCGTAGATTTACTATAGAATGGATGTTAAATAGTTCCGTCAAAAAAATAATTGCACAAACATCAGTGTGGTGGGTGCTTGCAAAACGTTTTCAGAGAGCATGTCCACCTCTCAGCACCCCTCCCCCACACCCTTAGTAATTTGGGTGTCTGCTTTATTTGACAAATTTCAGAGCCGGATCTCGTTGTCATCAGCGTAGCACTTACCAGGAAGGGTTCGGAAAATCATGCCCCGCCATCTTCGAGAATGAAGAATATACGTACGGTATTTGCGATAAATCGCAATCGATTTTTCAATAGGCTACACCAGGAGTACGACCCTCCGACTACGGCCAACTCGCGTGCAACACGAATACCTGAAACACACCACAATTCACCGAGACCACTCGGCGAACATGATACGTCGGTTCTCGCCCAGACCGGGAACATGATCATGTCAACGTGATCCTTTCGCCGGCCAACTCTTGAGATACATACGTAATAGGTTTCACAAGCAAAACGACGACAACTTCTGCCGGTCACACGACACGCTCATTGCAGGACCGCATCAATATTCCACAACCAAGTCACTTTCAGTATGTATACCGTCACTCGAAAGTCTAGTCTGTGATCTGGGGCAGCATAAATAATTCTGAGCCCCGTCTCCCTTTTAAACGCAGTGATAATGTGCGCCTGCAGTCTTCATACTTTCCTGACGTATTGGCTACGTTTTCATAGCTCTGACCACGGCCATCCCATACGCTCTCTTTACGTGCACTTTAAACTTTAAAAATATATTTCACAACCACCGTCACGGTTATATGGCGACTTTAGAAAAACCCATTAATATTAAATTATAATCCATTTATATTTTTAATCCAAAAAAAGTTAGGCCCCCTAGAACGTGAGGCCCGGAGAAATTTCACCTGTTGTCCTCCCCCCTCCTCCTAGACACGATATAGGAAACAAAATTAAGAAAACCTAGTTTTCAAAGAGAAAATGTGAAACTGAACGTTTGGTGAGGTAGGTGGACTTAACTTTACGTCAGTCGGTAAAGGAAATTTTAAAGGAGGAGAGCGTGAGTGAGTGAGTGAGAGATTTTGGTCAGCGCTCAACAGCGAGGTCTTTGGTGATGGTGAGGGGTGACTGAGGTACGGAGCAGCGCCGGAATGAGAGGGAGGGGGAAACGAGGACGAAAACCCGCCGTCCAGCGACATCGTCCGCATGGGCCCCTTGGCGGGGGGCATGTCCCCTCCAAACATTCCTTGTGGAGGGGACACAGGAACATATTGATGTTCAAGTGAAGGTATTGTGTGTTATTTATATATTGTTCACTTGAATACTAATACACGTAAAGGATAATTATTTCAGTGCTCAACCTGTTTGAAAGACAAATTTATTTATTAAACATTCTATTAGGATATATTTACTTCTATTCGTCAAAAATATTTACAACCCATGTCCCCCCATAAATTTACTTACCGGAGAGGCCCATGTCGTCCGGCACGGTTACCACACGCGAAAATACGGGGACCAACCTCGCCGGGAATCGAACCCGGAACGCCTTGGTGGGAGACGAGAGGTCTGACCAGTCGGCCACCGCGGCCCCACGCTTTGGTTGAACCACCCCCCCCCCCTTAGCCCGCGCGCGGTAATACAGGATATATTTCCTGTGGAGTCGCACCACATATTTGCATGTGGGAAAAGCAGTGGATGTTGTCATTAGCCCGGCGGGTTTCATCGGGGTACTCCTGCCTCTGCCTCGCGTCGCGCCATCATGAACTCTCTAAATTTCGATGTAAGCTTTCACATAAGCTCTCTACTCCACTACTAATTTAAGACCACGTTCTATGGTTTCTACCTTTTTTTTTTTTTTTTTTAGCGCTATTAAGTTTCTACGCCTAAACAAGAGCAGATATAAAAAATCTGTTTGGCAGTTTTGTTTTAAATCGTCTTCTCCGTGTAGGCTAATTTTTTCAAGGCAGTATATACTATGGTTTTAGTTAATTACGTAATCAATGAAATTCTGGTTGACTTTTAGTCGAAATCGTATAATTTCTTGCTTTGAAAAAAATAACTATCACGCCAAAAAACCATTTTAAAAAACTGTCAGGCAGATGTACGATATCTACTCTCGTTGACGCTTAAAAAAATAATTACCGGTATCGAAAACAAGTAGAAAATAAAAAGCATGGCCTTATGCAGCTGAACTACGACAAGAGGTTTACTACGATATCATTAAGGTCTTTGTTATGCAAACATTGACAAGGTGGCCGGCCACCCACTGCAACAAAAAAAAATCCCTAACAGAAAACAAAACATTTCCCTGATTTTCATAAGCTTGAAAACAACTCAGTGGCAATTTATTCAACGCATTTTAGAACAAAGGCAATTTTGTGTTATTTAGCCATTGAACTTCATGAAAATTCCGCGAAAATAACAATGAACCTGACATTGAAGTATAACAACATCAATACTAAGTAAAAATTACAATACAATAATGCTCCTAGACACTATTATTTTCCATTATACGAATGTGACTTTTGTATAAACAAGCTTAAAATGAGCTAGGAATAGAAAAGTCCCTAAAATTTCACAGAAACATGCATGCTATTTCCAGCTAGTCACTCGCCTTGATAATTCCAGTTTTTCCAGGTCTGTTGCCAGCTATGTTAAAAAGCTTACTTAGCTTACAACAATAACCAGTGGGGGCGGTTAGTGCTTATAACGACAATTATCTCAATTTTTTTTATTAAATGCCGTGACGAACTTGAAGGTGGAAGAAATCATTCAAAGATGAAGACTTCATAGAAGAAAACACAGTATTCAGTGACGCAACACATTTTTTCGTGCGCAAAGTGCATTTCAAACGTGTCAAACAGCCAAAACTGCGCATCATCATAATGTGTAGATACTGAAATTTACCATGTATGTATGCATCAGTACAGATACATACATATGCCGACCGACCACGTACTCGGACCACGTACTCGGACCACGTACTCGGAAGTTACGAAATCACTGATCGATGGAATTATTCTCAAAAACGGACATGCATTTTTGACAGTTATGCAAATTTAGGTTTCGAAAATCCACCGAAAATGCACATGAAAACCCCACGAACATCAGCACAAAAATCATTTTAAAAAATTAAAGATAAACGGCGGTTTTAATATGACGCATCACTATTAATACAATTTGATAATAAATATTATTAGTAATGCTGCACGATTTAATATTTACTCTGTTCTAGTGAAAAATTTCGGTTTTACTAGTTGACAAGTAAAAAACCAAATTTCTTAAAACATTATACTCCAGTAATTACACAGCCCGCTAAAATAAATGTGTTAACGTCTTCAAATTCCACCGAATTCACAAGTTAGTACGCTTGTTGATTCTTGCATTATAGTTTGAATTTTGTCGAGAGGGGCATATTAACCTAAAAGTCAACTTCCATCATCAGAGGTCGACTCGGAAGTAATTTACAGCTAGCTGGCAAGTCGATACGGTAATCCGTCAGGGGTTCCACTCCTGTCGTCTGCTAACGTCGACTTCAGCTTTCTCCCACGAAACGAAGCGCGACTGCAAGGGGGGAAAAAAACTAGATGACCTTAAAGATAAAAAGGTGGAGGCAACAAACCTTTCACTTCAAATCAGCATTTAAAAAACATAAACGACGGTATACATCCCACCCGGGGGGGGGGGGGAGAATACCTTTTACGAAGCGTCACTTTAGCCGGTTCGTAGCAAATCTTTCACATTATAATACAGGTGTCTAGTAAGTAAACATTTATATGTCTGTTTTAATTAACAATATGTATCATTTCACAGCGTCAGCTTTTACGCTAATGATCATATTGTTAAATAAATTCGTATGTTCCACTAATATGGAAAAAAAAATCCCAACATTGATGCAACCCACTCTTAACAAATCTTGTTTCTAATGTATGCGCTGAAATTGTATGGCCTACTAAATTTCTTACATAAAACACAAATATACATACATATGTATATTTTTTTTAGTTGCTGCAATTTTATATTAAAATACAGAACTTACCAATTTTGCAAAAATTGAAGCATTTTTAATTTAATTATATATATATAATCAGATTAGTAGTCCCTAACATCGTTATTCGTTTGAAATACTTCAGCTCGTTTTAATGTTTAACTTAAAAAAGTGAAATAATATAAATGTTTCATATGATACACATAGTCACAATTTATGTCTAAAAAATATATTGTACATGCAAAAAGTATGACAGAATCTTTTCATACGATACACATAGTCACAATTGATGTCAAATAAATATAATATTGTACAAACTAAAAAAAATTAATAATGTAAGCCCTTAATATAACAAGTATATAATAATATAAACTATATAGGTTGCATACCAGTGTCAGTCCTTGCACTTTGTCTGGCGTTCTAATTGTCACTGGCGTATCAAGTCAGATGAAATATTTCTTGAAACAAGTATCTTCAACTCTGCAGGAGTTATTCTAACTCTTCCAGACACCAGCATTTGTTTTGCAGCAGTCGGCTTTTACAGTGCTCCAATCACTTTCCGACACAGTTTGCGGGAAAGAAATCCTCGCCATGTTCACATAGTCCTCACGTAAGATTTAAATTGTTTTTTTCACAGTTGTGTTTACATTTATTTTTTACAGATGTTGCCATGGAATAAGCAGTATTTTACTCTCTCATTAGTGATTTTTGCACAAACACACTCAGCTGACTCTTAAATTGTGTAGTACTTCAAAGTGAACAGTATTTTTATGTAAAAATTTGTACACATTGAAGTCTTCAGAACTGTCATAAAAACGTAATTCTTACGTGAGACAGACTATAACTGTTTTTTTCACACTCTAAAAAAATAGTTTGTGAATTTACGAGACATCCATGGTGATACTCCTAAACCTTTTTATAAAACAGTCAAATGTATACTTAAGTTACCAGACTTGTATTACAACGAGTGTAAAAGTTTGCGTATTTACAAGGTGGAAGTATGGCAAGTGTCCCATACTACGTCTGGGATAACTTCCTAAACATTTTAGGAAGTTTTTTTACAGTGCACGTTTCGAATGATTTATCTATCAACCACGTAAACAATTGTTCATGTTACTGTAAATGATCGTAATCCACAAACTATCTTAACAGCTATGCCACTACTATATGCAATGAATACATACGCGCGTAGGATATGAGTACAGTCAGGAGCGCGCAGTTCCTTACTACATCTGGGCTATCTCGTAAAATAGCAACAAGTACCACGTAATTTTTCGACCGCATTTAGCTAAATTATTTTACGTTACGAAAGGAAAGAATGCGGGATATCGCAAGGGATTTTTCGTAGATCTTGTAGAGTTTACCAAATGTTTAGAAAATGCATCGAATTTCAAATATGAGCACAAATTATATATTACGATCAAGGTTTGGAGTTAAAAATGTGAAAAGTAATGCGTAAAATTAAAGAACATCTATTTAAAATAGCAAATTGAGTCGTATATAATACGTAACGACCCTTCTTTCTCAGCGACAAATGAAGCGTTTGTATAGACAGTCAACCTTAGGTACAATTTCCAAAATGCATACACATCTATGAGTAAATTAAAGTAATTTTGTTTTCATTGAACACTTGTCTTTGCAATAAGACATATAACATTTTTCGAAACTAAAATTAGTTGCGAGACTTTTGGCCACGTTTTGGCCCCACTGTGGCAGTATGTATCTCTATGGTAGCCACGTTTCCGAAAATTCACCGACGTGCAATCTCAGGTGTACACCGGACGTTCGTAAATTGCTGTTTTGATCTCGGCCTGAAATGTCGGTTGATCTGGTAAATGTGCACCCTGCACCGGAACATCAATCGGCGAATTTTCTAACAAAAAAAAAACTTGAATAATTGTGAAATGTGCGGCCAAATTATTCTGCACGGAAAATTGTTTGCGTTTTAAACCAGGAACTTACTGCAAAAATAAATATTTTATTTACTTTGTAAATTTTATAAACAATAGTCACTATTATATTGTGCTATCAAAGTGTTCAATGTGAATTTCTATGGCGGTATGGTATTAAATAACATGATCAGATTCACCATATTTCATTCCTTACCAGGTGAGGGGGGGGGGAGGGGAGGTCGACCTGATGTTCGGTAATGGCCTCAACCAGTGTACACCGGTGTGCCAACCCACTGATGGATGCGCCGTTGAATTAACGCATTTGGGGAAGGACAAAGAATTGTAGACAGCAGTTCAAAGTTAACATATGTAGCTACATAAATCAGAGCACAGGGCGTGGAAACTTGCGCCCAGCATGGGGAGGAATGAGCGTGGTGAGAGAAAACGGTATGTAATTAAATGCACTGCTAGGAGTCGAGTGGGGTTAACCGACACATCCGGGCGTCACTGTACAGGTTTTCTCAACAAATGCTTTCTTTGTCCTTGCTAAGAGCACCCCAGTCCGCTCACAGCACAGCCTGTCGCTATTCGTTCAAAGTCATGCACTGTACTAGATATACTTAAGGCTCTTTCACACAATCAAATTTTGCTTCTTTTTTTTTTTTTTTTCCTTTTGAAATTTATTTAGTTCCAATTTATTGAATCCGATGTGACGCCATGTTGACGTCAGAACTCCAGCCATTTCGTCTTTCAATTTATTGAAACTCTTTGAATTTCGTCAAAGATTTCCGTTTCAAACATTTTTTTGAAAATTTCTCGAATCAAAATATGTAAGAACAGAGAAGTTTTTCTGACTTCATTAATTCAAATAGGCCGTAACATATTAATATTAATTTAACTCTGTTTGAAAAGTAAACCATATTAAAATTTTACATTAGAATTATTTATTTTAAATAATGTATACGCAAATAGTACTAATTATTTTATTGGTTTAACCCTATATTTTTGTCATGCACAATTAGTAGATACTTGTAACATAGCCACATTACTTATTTTGTGCATTAATTTGTTTGCAAAAATGTGCAGGTGACGGTAAATCACGATACTGCTATCTTATGTTGTGTGTAATTTTGTACATTTTCACACGGTGGCGCTCTAAGCATGGTGCAGTTTACCTCAGTCTCAGTCCTATAGTGCTCGTATTTACCACGCTTGTGCTCAAGTAAAGCTATGTACTAATGAGCTCAGATCAGCAACACAGCAGCTGTCTTATCAGAGCAGCAAAATGTATTGAAGTTGGTGGTGGAGTGGTTGAACATGTTTTGTGAGGAAATGTACACAATTAAACAAAACATACGATAACAGTATCGTGATTTACCGTCACCTGCACATTTCCCGTTCCTTGTTGTTTTCATTAGGTTTCTCTGAAACGGTTAAGAAAAGGGCATATGTTGATCAGAAACATTTTGTTCAGAATTACCAGTACTATCACCCCTCAAAGCATGTACCTTTCCTCCCGACTCACCCTGTATGCAATAGTTTCGCCAGTGTGTTATAAAAGCTTACGAAAGAATTAAGCATATGATACACAATAAATAAATTTAAAAAAAAATAATTTTAACTTTTTTATAGGTTTAACGTAATGTCTTCAGCGAGGCCATTAGAGACGGTTTATACGCACAACTGCACACAACGGCAGGAAATGGAAGATAAATCGGCTGTCAAGGGCCATCTCTAGACAAGACTGCGTTTGTGTGCGAGGCAGAAAATCGATGGAGTGGTAAGGGTGCCGTTGACTAGCAAATGTAATGCATTATCGCCTCTCCGAGCAAGTCAGTCAGCCGGCGTGCAGTTGTGGGCAGCATAGTTCAGTCTAGCGCTCGTTTCTATTGTTGCGTTTTCCGGATCCCGTTTTTTCCCAGAGAAACGGATGTTTGGAAAATCAATTTTTGATCATTTTGTGGGGGGCGGGTAACGACTTTTTAAATGAATATGTCACATTTTTAAAACTATAGCGACATAGTTTGAAGGCTATGTTCTTTTCATAAATGTACAAATATAATGCTCGTTAAATAGTTTCGTGAAGGAAAAAGTCATGACTCGTTGCAACGTATTTGAAGCGCAGGTAAAGAATTAGTGATCCTGGCACGTGAGACGTGCAGTAGTATGGCACGGACAGTATTTTTCTTGTATAACTATTAAAAATGTTTCCAATGCTTTTATCTACGAAAAGAAGACACACTTCAATTTATGTCCGTATGAATTTAGAAATGCCGTCCGCTAATCAAAAATATTACTTCCAAGCTCGTCAAAAGTTCTTCGACTCTTTCACGTTGCTGTAGCTGAGAAAATATCAACCGTAATCGTAAAACAAAATCATAGAAATCTAGGGGTGGGCGAATATGAAAATTTCATTTCGAAGCGAATTCGAAGCGAATAGGTTGAAATATTCACGAATTCGAATCGAATATCGAATCGAATATCAAGTAAATTGAATTTTTTAACAAATATACAATGCAAAATAATTTACACTGTTAGGAACTTACCTTGAAGGCTAATTATAAATTGAGTAAAAAATAAGAGTTTTGTAGTGATTTGAAAAAAAAAAAAAATTTAGTGGAATTATTATTTGTAATTGCTCAGGATGTGGTTTCAGATGATTCTGTAGGGTTGTAGTGGTGCCTAAAAGAATCACAAATTCCCAAAAAAATTCAGTTGGTTTTATAAAACTTAACAGACCCTAAAATCGTATATTTTTTTAATTACTTTCAGAAGCACCTGTTGGAATTTTGAATATTTT
>PNEQ01004286.1:0-16561 GCA_003012365.1 Medauroidea extradentata
TTAAATTCATTATGCTGTGACAAGTGCTGTAACTTATGTTTGTGAATATAAACACCCTATGAAAATGAATTACCTTGTTTTCTCCTTTCATGAGATTAACCTGTGTACCAACCCTTGATATCAAATACAAGGCGAGTGATATCTGCCTTGCCCTATATTATGTAAAGATGACACCCTGCGCTAGCAAGTAGAGTTTGTCTTTGTTGGCTCACCCAGTAGTCAATCGCTGGGTCGAGGATAACTCTATTACTAACTACTCTAGAAGAACCACCCCAGTATCTCATGCTCTTTACCTCAAAGGTCTTCTAGAGACACACACTGCTTGCATTCAGCAATCTTACTTGCAACCCAGAATGTCTAGCGCAAGGGACACTCGTCAGTCTTAGCATGCGCCCGCACATTGCCGATTACTGTGTTGCCGTTTATTTTAGCTTGTAAGATTGTTAAGTCACAGTCTTTATTTGTAAAGACATAATTACTTACGTTAATATGTTCCAGTGTTTATCCAATGTGTATTTTCATTGTATAATTGCATCACGCAACTTTGTTAACCTCCCGCGAGTGTTTTTTTACAAATACGGCCGAGCGCCTAACTAGTGTTAGCAATCCCGTACACGGACTCTTGTAAAGTGCATTCACAAGTGAATACGAGAAAATACGCACGTAATTATATGTTGTATTTGTTCCTTGTGCCTTGAAATGTATTTAATATTAATTTGTGTTCTTGTACCTTACTTTTAGTGTTTAACGGCAACACACGTATCATTTATTCCAGTCGGGATATTTATTTTGTGCGGCATAGTAGTTTTGACCCGAGGAAGTAATTTTAGAGTGTGAGGGTGGCACACTTGTAGCAGCAGACAGTCACGAGCTCTCGTCTGCCATTTTGCGCCACCCACCTAACTGTACTTTGAGCCCTTCTGGCCAGTATAAAAGGGGGCCAACCTGCCCTAGTTTTTCAGTTGTCAGGGACTCGGCCTAGCTGCCGGGTCATCCTGGCACTCACCCTCCTGAGCAGTTGATGTCCGTGAGGTGCCGCTCACTCCCTACCAATTTGTTGGTTGACGTCTGCAAGGTGCCAACAGATTACCCTTACCCAACCTACCTTCCTAACGTAAACGCTGGGGTTGATGTCCGCAAGGTGCCCCAGCCCCACACACAACAGTCCGTCACAGAGGGTTGATGTCCGTGAGGTGCCCTCTGTGATACCTTTCCTCAAATTCGTCTGATGGCGAATCCTTCACCCCTACCAAAACTTCTTATCACCACTCCTTACCTGAGTGTCAGGATGACTCTAAAGGGAAGCTGAAGCCTATGTGACTAGTTGTCAACCCACAATCGTAGCAATGTAACTAAGTTAAACTTTGTAGTGTGGATACACTCAACCAGTCTTTAGATACTTCAGATGTTACGTTAACGATTTCAAGTTTCTTGAGATCATAGAGTTGATCACCATAAAACCTTACCAGTACAAACTTTGTCAGTTATTTGAGAGGGCCCGTAGCGCCATAGTTAAGTCGCTAGCAGTAAAAGAGTTGGAAGTTATGTAGATGCTATAGCTCTCCTCGGGGTCAAAGAGTTGATTGCCAAGTACTCACTGCCACTAGCAAGGTCTCTGTTCTCATCTAGTAATTCTATACTTGTTTCAGTATGTCTCGGCCCGAAGTGCCATGTTTTGTTTCTCATGTTGAAACGGCCCGAAGTGCCTAGTCTAGCATTGAAGAGTATGCCTTGTTGTATCTCATGTTGAAATGGCCCGCAGCGCCTTGTCTAGTTCCTATGTCTCATTGTAGCTTAAGCCTTTGTATGTCATGTCACAAACCTTATTGTATCTTGTGTCGAACCATTGTGGAGCTATGTATAAAATTGTGGTTTTAGGTGAAGATTCACCTTCCTTGTGCTATCATCACTAGAGCTTTTCCTATTGGCTTACTTGGTAGTCACTCACTGGGTCAAGATTAGCTCTAACTCGAGGAGGATTACCCAATACTCATGCTCTCTATTTTAAGAACCTTCTTGAGACTCATATTGCTCTAAAGCAATTACGCAAGCAGTAAACCCAATAGCCGCAGAGAAGGGCAACAAATTAAGGGGTGACAATTATGCAAAAAAAATTATAAATTTTTTAGATAAAAAATTTTTACAAAATAGCTTCAAAATGATCAATGAAAGTCACATATTGGTACATATATTTACAATGTGCACATAGGTAATAAACTATACAGTTTTTAATGAGCAAAAAAAAAAATTTGAATACAATATTACACGAAATTCAATCAAAAATACATTGTTCGGGTGATGACAATACACGTACTGTCTGTAAGCACTCGCCATGTTCCTCATCGTCTGTGCTAGGATCCGACACATCAGTTTCGCCATCACTTACGGCTGGCTCGTCAACATCATCGGAGTCGCTGTTCTCCTACCACAATAGATAATTGTCCTTGGTACCGTCCAGTGCTCATGGAATGCTAGCCTTCCTGAAATATTTTCTAATTTTATCTTCCATGATTAGCGCCCAACTCTGCTTTACCCATTCGCAAACCATAGGCAATGATGGTCGTTTCAACTTCCCACTTTTGGTCAGTCATTGTGTCCCGCTGGCCATCCACTCACTGTACAAGTGACGGAGATGTCCATTAAACTGCTTGTTCACAGAGACGTTGAGGGGCTGCAACATTGATGTTAGGCCACCCAGGATGATGGCAAGATCAGTCCTAGATTCCTTTTGACTGGCCTTGACGTCTTCCACCAAATGGTTGTGGAAACTACTATCCCACACCAACTAGGCCTTTTTCTTCAGTAGACCTCCTGGTCCCGCTCCCACACAGTCTGTATCCAGTCCTTGACAAGTTCACCGTTCATCCACCCTTTCTCTTGTGTCCAGACATGAATTCTGGAGGAGACTTCTTGCTCTTTGGCATAGTCATGTGCTTCAAGATCACATAGGACGGATGCTTCCATCCATCGACAATGATTACCAACATTACAGTGCACCGCATCTGCTCGTTCCCAGTAGTGCTTATCGTTTAGGTCAATTGTCCCCTCTTATTAACAAAAGTATTTTTGACATATCAAAATATACTGGCATCTGGTGTACATTAGCCATCTGCTGTAGCAGGTAATTGTTTATTTGCCACACGTGGACAACATACAGTACCACTGGAATTCCGTAACCTTGTTGCAAAAGTCCTTGGTCAACTTTTGACAGTTATTCTCTGTGGTAGGGAAAAATTCTCTCGCATAAATGGTTGCCCACCCATGACTATTTAAACTGGGTGCATTGTATGTTCTGTGCACATGCTATTTCTTGGCCCTTACACATTTTCATTTAAAGAGAAACACTACACGCATTATATTTCAGCTCACAAATATGCTTTGTCACTTGAGCGTCCACTTTGGAAAACTTTCCCGCCTTTGGTCCTCTGAAAGCACATCTTGTGGAACTGGTGTTTAGTGCTTCTTTTTGCTTCTTCCAGTTACGAACGTCTCTTTCACTAACAGAAAATGTCAGTTCTGCAGCCTAATTTCCATGCTGTTCAGCATACGTAATTGCACGCCATTTTTAGCTGACATAATAGGAATTATATTTCCCCATCGTAACGTGAAATAATCCTAAAACGTTCTCAACTTCTAAACTGATCACTTGACGTTCAAAGTTGCGAAGGACAACTGAAAGAGATAAGTAAGGCATCTCTGCATCCCACACGCTCAAATATCAACCCTCCCACACAGCCAATCAGAACACTCCATTCAAGGTCAGGGCAAGATAGTCTCTCCTTGCCATGCCAAATAACACGTAAACACAGTGAAACAGCCTTCTTCCGTGTGGCGTGTGGTCCAGGTTTCACCAAATGGGCGACTGTTTGATGAAACCTTGACCATATGCAACACAGAAGCAGGCTGTTCCATTGTGTTTACACACTGTTTCATTTATTGTACCCATGGTAACCTGTATGTGAGCATCGCACCATGAAACTAAAATGCTGTATAGTGTACCAAAAAACACGTTTCAGTCGCAGTTAGTAAATTATGGTGCGACAATCATGCTGGGAATTGTAAATACCAAATTCAATACCTTGATATATGAGTGAGACAATTATGCGAGTAAATGTGGCTACAATTGCCCCCTACCTAATACCAACCTCAGAATACTCAATGTAGCAAAAATTTATTTTAGTCATTGGTAATTCTGAATTTTTTTTTTAAAGGAGTAGTACTTTGGTTGTTTACTTTTGTAAAATGCTTCTTGGTGAATTTTTAAATAAATTTAATGCATCATTGTCCAATTAAATGTTAAATCTGCATTGCCACGTTGGAATTTGGCATACAAAATTATGGAAAGTAATTATGGTTCAACAATGAATGTTGGAGATTGAGAAAAGACTTCCAAGAATTGCTTGTTTATAATATAATTTTCATTGTTACATTTAACTTAGACAATATGGTGCTGTATGACAGCTAGCAGTCTGTAGAACTCTGGTTGTACCTACTGCACGTGTGTTTCCCTATTATGTCCTCTATGCATTACTGAGGGCCGGTTGTATCAATTTTGAACTAACATGCAGTTAGCTAACACCATGTTAGCTTAGTCTCTCGTTAAACCCCCAGCTATGTTCTATCAGCCAGTTTTATTCCCTTATTAGCTACCAAGGTGTTTAGAGTTTTGGTGGTGCTTTTATGTGTATGTTGGCAAGTATACAATTTATATATATATATATATATATATATATATATATTTTTTTTTGTATAATGTACGAGTAATTAAAATATTTACGAGTAATGTGTGAAATAATAAATTTATGTGTAATCCTAGTACAAATGACATGTGCAACACTGAATTGTTGAGAAGTAATTAAGCCATCACAATTTTATTCACGACTTGCTGAACAACTAAAGTCACTAGTGGGTCTATATTAGGAAAGTAGGTTAGCTAGTCAGAGAATAAACCCTCTGACTAGTGATAACAGCCTAGCAGGAGAATAAAATTTATTCCAAGCTCTAACCAATGTTGATACAACTGGCCCTGACTTGAGTTTACAGAGAAATGAAAGAGAGAGAGGGAGGGAGAAAGGAAAAATAATTGTTCAATTCATTTTACGTAAGTAAAGTATCTTCATTTCCTCCTCCTAGTCTTGCTTTTTGCTACAGTTCCCTTCCCACTCCCCCCCCCCCTCCCTTCCCCAAGTAATCTGGTAGTTTTGTAATGTTAAGGGATTTTAATTTTTTTTTAAGGAATAGACTAAAAATACAAGTTGTAAGGTGATTAAATATTTCTGCTTTATTGGTTTGGAAGTAGGTTGGTTCAGTAGATTATTCAAGCAAATAGCATGACAAAATACAGTACTTAAGTGCTTTAAACTGTGTGATCATAGTAGCACATTTCCAGGGAGTGACTCAGAATTACTTGATTGGCAATTAATATTAGTCAGACACAAACTATGTAGTACGTAATTGGCTGTAAATATATCATCCACATTCATGTACTACAAACCCGTAGAATGTGTGTACCAGCATAGTCGGGGCGACGGATGTCATAAAGAAAACAAGAATGAGATGGCATAGGCATTTCAAATTGATGGTAAAGATTACCTACAAAAGTGGTGGAGCTGTGCACAACAAGAAGGAAGACGGGAGGGCAGGTAGGAGTAAGTGTTGTATGGAATGATGACTGCGGATGAAGATGGGGAAAAAACGGAGGTGAATTGTGTAAGGATGGATGAAGGTAGGCAAAGTACTGGACTAAATCGCTCACGAGCTGGAAACAATAAAAATTGATGGCAATGTTTTTGGCTTCCTCATTTCAAAATAATTGCAACAAAGTATTTAAGCAAATTTAGAATTTTTTTCTGACCCGCACTGTCACATAAAAACCTTTTTTTTTTTTTTTTTTTTTTTTTCTAAAAGGCTAAATTATTTTGGTTGTGTATTCTCTGCAAACCTTGCTTATGGTCAGCCGTTATTTCCAGTGGAATTTTTCTCATTACAATATTTCGGATTGTAGAATACTTGTATATAATATGTGAATGGGCATGAATGAATGGTGCTTATACTGTATAATTTCAGAATTTATCGGTGTTCACATTTCAAAACTGAAGACCTTCCAACAGTTTTAGCCAAGTAATTTGTGGTAGGGATCAATATTAGTGATTTTAATTGCAGTATTAATAGTTGTTTATTCATTGCATGTATATTTTTGTATTTACACCGACCTTTTTCTTGTGTTACGTTCTGTAGTGTTGAAAGTTGTAAATATTTTGAACTTAGTGTTTCATGTTTAGCAACTCTGCTCTGATTCTCTCTCAACTTTCTTTTTTATTTTCTTGTTTTTTGTATTATTGTCTGTGAAAACATAAGAAAATCAACTTACAGATTGCTCTTCCCCTGATTATACATTTTTAGATTGCAGTGCATGACTTTATTTATTCCTTTCTGCTTCGTTTGAAAACAGGATACGTACAGAGTTTTAACGGCATTGATTTGTGCTGGAAGAACATGCCAATGACTTTGGCCATCAACCCCGTTAATTTCATCAGCATCTCTTTCTCGCCAAAGCAGGGAGGGTACTGCTGCGGGTGACTGGAAGAAACTGTGGAACATCTCTTGAATGAGAAGTTATGCTTGATGCAGGCTCTTTCACACTGTCTAATTTTGCTTCAGTTTTCTTTCAAATTTATTGAATGCCATGCGATGTCATGCTTACGTCATAACTGCTGCCATTTTATCTTTCAACTTATTGAATTTATTTTAATTTTGTCGTAAGACAGGTTTGAAATTTTTTTGATCATATTACTACTTAAGAAATGGGAAGAGGGTTTTCTGACATTATTAATTAAAATAACATACTGTATTCAGTTCTGTATCTGAATTAAACAATATAAAAAATACAGGTGAACTTTATTTCTTTTAGATAACATATACAAAAATAATTATAAATTTTGTATTGATTTAACCAAATACTCTGTCTCTTGTAGGATTAGTAGGTAATTTAAAAATATCATTACTTATTTTTTTGCATCATTTGTTTACAAATTGTGTAATAAATTTTTAAGTTGACTCTAATGTTTATTAAATAAAATTTCTTAAATCATTGTGCTATTAAATAAATAGAATTCAATACAAATGTGAGAGTGTGAAAGGACTTTTAGTGCATCAGTAATGCCACTAATGCTGTTAAGTGACAGCACCCTTGCCAGTTTTGCAGGGCTACCAATCTGGGCTACTGTGCTTAGGGTTTGCTTCGATTGCTCGGTGCCTGGTATCTGTCAAGACAGTTGATTTCAACAAATTTATAACTAATGTAAATAACATTTGTTACAAACATTTTGTAAAAAACATTTGCTAGCAACAAAAGTTATTTATTTCAGAAACATGTTAATAACTTTGTCACTAACACTGTTGGTAAAATTATTTACCCGATCCATTCTAGGGCAGTCTAGATCAAAGGATGTTGGTAACAAATGTTTCTAGCAATGTTATCAACAATGTTGAAGGCATTTTTGTCATCAACATTGCTATTAACTTCCGTTCATCATTCTTATAACGTTGTTAGTAACATTGGTGTTTTCAGCAATGTTAGTAACACATTTGCTCTCAACATTGCTATAAATACCATAGCTTAGAATTTGTTGATAACATTTTTGTGACTAACATTTTGTGATTAACAATGTTACTGTTATTTTTTCGGTGTTAACTGGGTCTTTAGGTCCAGTTTGTAAGAGAAATATTTGCATGCCTGGTGCATGAACTTCATAGTGGATCACACATTCTTTTTCAAGCAGAACAGCTAGACTGGTTCCCGCTATCTTTATGTACGTACAGTACATTAAAGAAAATGCACATTACATTATGCTTCTGGCATTTTTTAAATGCAACTTGCCTATTAGAAATATGATTTCAGGGTCCCTCAAAAACTGCTAGAAATGTTTTTTTTTTATGCTATTGGCTATTCCATATGGGGAAATAAATTTAATCCATGAACTGAGTCATTTGTTTGGCCTTGTACCTTACTTTCCTCAAATAAGACTGTAGTGTTGCTGCTTACATTCCTATAGTAAAGGTCTGCTAGGAAAATATAGCATGCCAGTTACCAGGTCTGTGTGAAAGGTGGTATTATTCTCGACTGTATGTAATATTACACTGGATTGTTGGAAGAGCTAATGTATTGGTTGGTACACGTTGATCCAGGCTCATGGTATAGCTATCTATCTGCTCAGCCCTTGTATCTTCCTTCTTGCACTCTCGAGAACAGTGTACCCTCTCTAATCCAGCCCTTATATACTCTGGCCCAAACACCCTCTTCATTGTTACCAGTTGAGAACTGTGTGGGAGCAGTTCTGAATAAGGGACACAGTCACATCTGATCGTAATTACAATAGCGGAATTTGATTTTGCAGCAAAAGAGTTAATGGAGTCCATTCACGCAAAATAATCGGTTTAATTTATATACTTAAATTATGGCACAATAACATTATTTTAACTATCTTTGACACTAAAATCCTTACTTAGGTATGAAGGAAGTGTCACCATATATGACTTCTCCTGCCTGGAACCCACATAAATACGTGCTCTGGCTTCCAACTTCAGTCCAGAATCACATCCAATCAAAAAAGTATTTTTGAATTGCCAGAGGAAGGAGAAGGCACAGTCCTACCAGAAATGGTGGTGGCAGAAGTTGGCAGTTTAATGCGGAAGCGATGCCAGTGCCAGGAAAATAGCAGCAGCACTGCAAATGCGACAATATCATGTCAATCCAGTTGACATTTGCCTGTTGGTAGCTGGAGACGGGATACGACAGTGGAGCTATTTTCTTGACGTCTGGCGCTAGTGTAACGAGAAGATCACAGTCCTCCAATGAAGTCCTGGAGCCGTGAAGAGTTGCAGGCTGCGCTTTAGTGGTAATAGTCGGACCTCATGCTGCTGGTTGTCCATGTCGGGGCACTAACAGCTCATCACCTACGATGCGTTCATCGGAAATGGTTGCCATCCATGGATTGCTGCTAAAACGGCGACAGGCAGGACTATTTCTTCTGGAACTAGATCTTTCTTAAAGTCTTAGCTAAACAGATCATTGTAGACAATAACACAGATGGTAAATGAGTGGTGTTCAAATCGAAGTGTCAGTACAGTGCTCTGGCGAGACCTTGTCTCAAGTTAACCTCACCTCATCAGTGAACTGAGCTCAATGTGACTGTACTTTGTGGTATGGTGTCAGGAGCTTGGCCTACCACATGTGGTCAGCTCTGTACACACACATCTGTTGTATCTGTGATGTTGGGCTACTTGGTGGATGCTGGGAGATTGGCATAAGGTACGCTTCACTGTGTGCATGTGATGACTGTGGTACTATAATTATTTTTGCTACAGTGTGTATTTATTGTTCTCACAAATTGGAACACTTTTGTAATATTACTCCACTGCCCTTTTCCTCTTGCGTGTTTTCACCAATTGCTCACTGTCTGTGTTGAAACACTGTGTTTGTGTATTAAACTGGCAAGTCTGTGCAGGTTATCAAAAGTACAGAATGAACGCCATTAGAAGTGTAACTTTCAGCAAGTGAATGAACGTTATGTGTGGGTTATGATAGTTGTCACTATGTTTCAAGTCTGTTGATTCTTTCAAGATCTTGTAATGTGCTATTGCCTTTTGTTAGCATTCAAATGGGATTTTAAAATTCTGTAACATGTGTAGTAAGTTTTTATTTATGAAGGTGTTTTTACTTCGGTTTCCAAAAGGATAACAAATTAACAAATTTATATCTGGTGTTCATTGATTATTAAAATTTTAATCAGCATGAAACTTCAGTTCGAGCTTGCGTGCATCCGCAATACGTAGGTGGAAGTAATGATGCTCTTCAATGGCATTCAGTTATCATTGGTAATTGTAGTGAACCACGTAACTTTGTATTTTACAGTGACCAAAGTTTCTGGAAGAAAATTTTGTGCATGTCACTGTAATTCATCCACCAGTAACATAATTTAAAATAGCTTACATGTTCACGTAAAACAAACATTTCACGCTAGAGAAAAACCTAAAATACTGTGATAGGTGTTTTTTTTTTTTTCAGCCTGTACATTTTTCTATTTTTCCCTGCATGTAGACATGTTTTTCTTGTGAAATATTGGACATTGCCCCATGCATGTTAATAGTAAAAATTAATGCATATTTGACAGTCTTAGAGAAGCTAAACTGCCTTGATGTTTCATGGAAATAGAAAATAGTTTGTGCATGTGTATTTGTTTACTAATCATTTCCGGTATCATTTTACGTGTCTTATCGTTATGGGATCAGTGGTGCAAAGTTCTGGTGGAGTAATGGATAAGTGGGGGTTCATAATACAGTATGATATATAACCTGAAGATGTGTGTAAAATTTATTTACATTGTAGTTGTATTGGTGATTGATTTATGATTTGCCTTTGTTGTTGAAGTTTGAGTTTGGTTTCTTTTCTTTATTAGAAAAATTTTAATAATTTTTTTTTTATAATTATTTGGCCAGTTAATATTACAATATTTCTATTATTAATCCTGTCAGTATATATACACATTTTGTCCTTTCACACTTGCTTATGCATGCATGTATGCTAAGTAAATAGTTATTTACATAACAGGTAGTGCTGCTTCACACCCAGTTACTGTGACATCAATTTTATTATTTTCCATGTGTGTTGTTAGTTTATGCTGATACTATTGGGGGAGATTATAGGATGGCGGGGAAGGGCGTGTGTGTGCATTAATCTTGGTTTTTCGATTGCATTTTTCACGTCATAGTTGTTTTTGCTGGCCTCTGAAGAGCAAAGCTGCACACAGAAAGCTGTTATTTAACCAAAGTACACAATTAAGCTTCTTTGTCCACAAAGTCCAGATTATCTTACTTATTAAAGAGGAAGTTTTATGATCTTTGAAAGAACTGTGCAATGGGAGTGCATGACTGGATTTATTTGCTTGGACATACTCCATTGCGAAATAAAAAAAAACTAAAAATAAGACAAGGAAACACAAAAAAGCAGGGTATGCTTTAGTCGTCGGGATACATACACAACATGAAATTCCAAAACTGGAATCTCGTCAGGTAAAACAAGGAACAAAACGGAAAATAAAAGGATTAACAAAAATATAAAAAAAAACCTAAGTTTACCTGCGACACAAGGAGACGAAACAAAACACAGTAGTTTTCCAAACAATCAGACGTTTCGGGAACTGGAATCTGATCCCGTCATCAGGTAGACACACAGGATTCAGGAACACGAGTGCAACTGATGAGGATACTGGAAAAACCATGGGTATTTACAGGGTAAAGCCCCTTATCGTGCTCAGCCAATGGGAGACGAGCTGTCTCCTGATTAGTCGCGCAGCTTGTATTGACTCTGATTGGTTTTTCCAGTATCTCCATCAGTCGCACTCGTGTTCCTGAACCCTGTGTGTCTACCTGATGACGGGAACAGATTCCAGTTCCTGAAACGTCGTTAATACTGACTGTTTGGAAAACTACTGTGTTTTGTTTCGTCTCACCTATTGTGTCGTTAGCTGTATTTCTGTTTGTGTTTTTGTTTCGTCTCATTGTTGTGTCGCGTGTCAACTTAGGTTTCTTTTTTTATATTTTTGTTATTTCTTATATTTTCTGTTTTGTTCCTTGTTTTATCTGACCAGATTCCAGTTTTGGAATTTCATGTTGTGTATGTATCCTGATGACTAAAGCATACTCTGCTTTTTTATGTTTTCTTGTCTTATTTTTAGTAGTCATTTATTTCACAATGGAGTATGTCCAAGCAAATAAATCCAGTAGAGGAAGTTTTACATGGACACAATAATTTTTTGTGGTGTGAGGGGAAAAATGTACCATGGTGTGTTCAACATGAAGGCAATCCAGAGAAATCAGTCAGGCAGGCTGAAATGAATATTTTACACTCTAGGCAGTTCGGAATAAAGTGAGCACCCAAAAAAGTCTTGCTGGAGTACTATTTTCAGCCAATTCGTATCTTTCCATGTGTAACTGCTAAAATACGGGAAAGTCTTACCTCTCTAGACATGTTTGCACATGTAAGATAAATTGTGCAGTCAGTAGGAATATATATATATATATATATATATATATATATATAGTGTGATAAATAAAAAGTTTGTTGTATAAAATACAGTTATGTCGATATCAGTTAATTTTGGTTTAGTATGGTTATATTTAAATAGTAAAATTAACGGAACTATATTGTGTAATTTTGACTGGCTACCATACAAGCAGTAAGGAGACTATAGTTAATGTTGAATTATATGTAGAAATGGCTAGTGATATTTTTCAGAGGTTACATTTTTAGTGTTCACTTTATCCCGAACGACCTATTATAGTATGTCTTGTGCGTGTGGAGTGCAAGGGTGGTTGCAACTTGCTGGTAGTGTAGTGTTTAGGACAGATACAAAGATGGCCGTCCACGTCCCAGGAGGTAGCAGGCAGAAGGAGAGACACGTCGTGGATGTTACAACGCAAGTTCTCTGCAACATATACAGTATTAAAGAGGGCATGGTACAAAATTTAACACTTAAAGCATTAGTTTCAAATTGTATGTTTCTCAAAGTCTACTCGTAAAAATAATAAAACAGCAAAAGGCTTCAGATTTTATCAACTGTCTTAGCAAAAAAATTTTATAGAGTAACCTATTCTGGAAGAACAATTGCAGACGCTGTAATCTCTTAAATTGAATTGCGGCAAACAGACTATGCTTAACAAAATGCATTATTCTGGGTAAATGTTTGCTCATAACATAGGCTAATACTGTCTAGGTTTGTTGTTTAGTAATTTTTTCATATTGACGTTTAAAAACTCGTAGATTTAAAATAATGTTTTTAGCGTATATTTATCTACCACACACACTCAAAATTATGCTGATTGTTTCTGCACGCATGGCAGAGAATGCCTAATGGGAAATTGTCTGGTGAAGACACTCTTAAAAAGTGGATACAATGAGCACATGGAATGTTAGTTCAGGAGTAAATTTGCTTAAAGGAATACTGTATGTCTCAACATTATGGCTTGGTTCTTAGAACTACGTTAAATGAAAACTATTGAAAAGGAGGCACATATACTTGACTCGCAAGAATAATTGTTGTCCAACTGCACCTAGTAATTTTATTTCATGTTTTTGTAATCAATTACAACCCAGCATTCTGAAGGCATTTAAAGTTTCAAACTACATAAAACAATCTTTGGCAAACATTATGTGAATTACAGCATCCAAGTACAAACTATGCAATAACAAAACTACTTGAAGTGAGAAAGTAAAGAATGCACTTATTGTGTGGTGCTTGTTCTTGGCGTTGATATGTTAGACTGTTGCTATGATTGTAATATATTATAGTAGACAGCAAAAGGCACTGTTTCAGATAATGGCTGGACATTGTTCTTAATGTCATTTTTTTTTGTCATTTAATATAATAGAAGAATAAAACAAGTATGTAAATTATAGTTGCACAAAGATGAACAGCACTTCCCACTTACGGTGAATCAGATCACTACGATTCAGTATTTAGAATGAATCAATTACAGTGATTCTACTGTACTCTTATATATTTTTTTGCCTTCAAGTTTGTGTTTGGCATCTTCACTTGGGAAAAAAGGTTTTCTATGCAAGTTCTAATACAGCTAGTTCTCAATTGCCCACTGGCAGATTTGTTGGTTAGCGGATTAATAGCAGGAACCAACCTAATCTAGAGTTTCTTTAAGAATCTTGAACATTACTGAAATTCTTGAATATTTGCTACTTTTAAATTTGTACAATTTTAAATGCATCTTCCACAGACTGGTGCACGTGTTAGTGGCAAACTGTTTGTCCACACATTTAGTTATTTCAAATTCAGGAACATGTGGGAACTGTAGAAAAATTACAAAGTACAGTAATAATTTAGTTTTTAAACAGTTGTTTGAAATGTACTGTACTAATTGCAGTTACAGTACATGTAAAGACTTTTTGAGCTCAAATATCAAATCCATTTGCATTTTACCTTGTTTACCAATTTGTATTTATCTGTATAAAAGTGTAAAGTATGGATTCTATTGTAGTAAATGAGTGACGGGAACTAACCATATGGGACTCCACACGTCATACTGAACACGCCAGTGCAGGTACAGCGTGGCAAGCTGATGTTGAACTCGGAACATTTTAGTCAATCGTTCAAGAAATGTCGAAACTTGCTGGGTATCAAATTCTTGAAAAGAAATTTTTAGAATCAGGCTTGGTCATGTTACCCTTGTATGTGGCAGAAAAGTTAATGGACTAAACATTATTTTTGTTATTAGTAACACCAGTGGTGCATGAGGAGGGTGGGATGTTATTCCTCCCCCTCTCCTCCTTATCTCTTTTAAGGGCCTATGGGGAAAATGGGGGAAATATTGGCTTAAAATAAATAGTAAATAATAATACTATTGTGGATGGTTAGCTGTTTCAATGATTTGGTTTTGCATCATAACATTACTTATTAGGCCTAAGTGTTAACTGCAAAAATATTTACATCTTTAATAAATGAGCTAATTGTTTTAAGTTTTAAAAACAAAATTATGCTTTATTTCATTTGTTCAGAGCAAGAGAAACCCCTTTCACCCTTTCTTCTGCCCCCCCCCCCTTTTTTTTTTCCCACTAGAACCAAATCCTGGCTGCATCACTAGTAACATTGTAACCGTTAGTTCTACATCAAAACAGTACAAATAACACTTCAGATTCCAGATAACCTAAAATACACTGAGAATAAATTTACCTAACATTGATCTCAAGTGTTTCATTCACTTTTGGAAATTTTGATTATGTTAACATATACAGGTGTTTTATCAGGTAATTGATGGTTTTTTTTATATGTTAGTATGTGCAGACCATGTACCATACTTTGAGTAATATGGTGGAGGTGTTGAAACTTGTATGAATCATCCTAGATCAGGTATAATTATGATAAAGTAATTCATAGTGGGTTAATTGGTCTGTTTTCTAATAACCTAGCACGTAATACTTACAATACTTATTCTGGAATCCCTTCAATAAAGCACAAGTGCTTTATGCTGCCTGCTCGGTGTCGGAAACTGCCTGAACTTCAGCTGGCCGCAACAGTACTACCAACAGAACATAGGTACGTGCATAGCATGGGAAAAATGGACAAAGGAACTTACATGTTGTCACTGAGCACTTCTGAATTGAAATTGTCAGGAAAAAACCAAGGACAGTCATTGCACAGAATTCAATATTGACAATACTTATTCTTACAATAGTTAGCGATGAATTATCAAATGTAGTTCCCAATTGTCATATAATTTAAATACAGCAGTTGTTAATTACTGTAGTATCATTTTTTAACTGATTTTGATTTATTCAATTCATACAATATTGTTTTATAGCAACTAGTTTGCGTTTCTACAGACTACATAATGGTGTTATGGCCCTATTTTTTTATTATAATTTTTTTTTAATATTTACACACCTAACCATTTGGTGCTGAACAGCTCAGAAGGCAATAAAATTATAATTGATTGATGCAAGTTACATAAACATAAAAGTACATATTACACAATAGTTATAAAACAGTAACACAGTAATATATTGTGAACGTAGCACAGGTTAAAAACAGCGTGCAGCAGGAGCAGACGGGACTGCCCTTTTCAGGGGTAAGTGTCATATATTAGACCAAGAGATAACTTTTTTCCTAGAGACAGGACAAGGGGGTAATGTGGGCTAGGGTTCGTCGTGGCAAGCGGCATGGCGAGTGCTGAAGGTAAGGCTGCTGAATTTCCTCTGTTTCATAATACAGACAATCCCTTACATTCATATATAATGCATTGTTAGAAAAGTGTATGAAAGTTGAATGTACTAAAGTATAATAAGAGACATGCATGTAATGCAAATGGTTCTGTTCTCTAAAAAATATAAAAACCCTTCAATAACCACAAGAAACTGCTGTTTTGTGGTACGGAGTCACTTATTTTACTAATAATTATGTAATTCATATGCAATAAATGATTTGAAAATTTCTGTAGAGATTTAAAATAGAGATACATGTAACGTATGTAATTTATAGTGTTGACTAGCTGGAAAACTTGAGCTTCAGTTTTATTTTATCACCGTATCTGAATCCACTTTGTGAAAGTTGAATTACTGGTACTGAGATAAATGTATGTAATCCTGTATAATATGAAAGTTGAATATATAGAAGTAAAGGAGAGCTTGTAATTAAAAACCTATTCAATGTTTTCTGTTTTACA
Source organism: Medauroidea extradentata (assembly GCA_003012365.1). Lineage (NCBI taxonomy): Eukaryota > Metazoa > Arthropoda > Insecta > Phasmatodea > Phasmatidae > Medauroidea > Medauroidea extradentata. Next base: position 16,231 of record PNEQ01004286.1, read on the forward strand.
ATTCCACGTTGCAGCATCTCAAGATGTCGCCCAAGTTAAAATAATATACAGTAATAAAATTAATTTTTTAGGATTATCAAACTAGTTAATATTTTTTACCCCTTAACTGAGAGTGGCACTCCCTAGCCATCTGTGATTTGAGACTAATGTACCTTTTCTCTTCCTCTCCTTGTCAGAAGCCTTGTTGATGATAGCTGTTAATCACTAACGTATTTAATGAGTAAGTATAGTTGTAGAAAATAGCTTTGTGAGCAGTAGAATGTAGATGTGATTATTGTACACAGGGTAGGATGTAGGCTCTTCTTGTGATTTACCTTCCCCTCCCTCCCTC
>PNEQ01004286.1:16661-26939 GCA_003012365.1 Medauroidea extradentata
ACCCGGGTATTGACAGTGTAGCTCAGGTAAGGGGGTGATTTGTTTAGACACCTTTATAGCAGTCATGAAATGCATCTTACTACTGTAAACAGCCTTCTTTTCTTCTCTTTTTGAAAGAAAATTTACTTTGCCTTTACAAAAAATTTAGCATATTTTCCTAGTCATTCTAACCATTTTACATAATAATCTCAGTTAAATTTAAACTATGCACATTTCTTTTTAACATTAATGTAATACAGAATGTGACAAGAGAGAATTTTCTTACTAACCAAAATAATTTTAAACATATGTGATTTTCAAATAGAAAAGTACACCTGTATCTGCACATCTGACCACAGTTCTGTCGCCACATTAGCAAACACTCGCTTCCTAGTTACGTCTCGTAAGCGAGGGAATGATATGAATGTGGAACACTGCAAGTCTGAAGCAAGCAGCCTATGGCCAAACTACTAGCACAAACGTGGCTCGTCTTGCAGCATATCTGCACACTGCATTAGGAAACTCACACTCGTGTACTTGCATATGCAAGCCATTGTTTGCTAGTACATTAGTGCAAGTATTCTGTGTACCGAAACAAAAAAAAATTAGTACTTGCGTACATATTTTGATAAAAAAAAAATTATTGTAGAAGTCGCAAAAGTGAACATTTAGATTTAAACCAATTTAGTGTGTGTATCAAACATTTCTTCAGATAACAAAGATAAAGTTTGATTAACCACTAACCTACTTGACCCTTGTGTATGTACACGGTGAGGCACATAAAGTGTTACAGAGCAATAGCACTCAAACTAGTGATCATATCCACAAATGCTTCAGACAAAACTTTTGTGTTCGAGAAGGCCGGCATACTGGGCCACTTAATTATTTTATTAGTGGAAGTGCTGAAGCTACGTCAAGGTCAACTCCACTTTGTTAAATGGAACCATGTATCTTTTTTCAATTACATTAGTACTGAATGGATGACTAATTTAGCAACTTAAAACACAAGGTCATTTAGTCACGCACGCAAGGATCCACTAACCTGGGTTTGGGTCTACCTGCAGAAGATGCTCTAAATGATGACCTTCTGCTTGAGCACATGTTAATTCGCCGATGATAAGACAGTCGAATATCAGCCAACATTGGTGGTGTAATTTCGGTACATGCTCGGCGTATTCTCTTTTCCTTGAAAAACTTTAATTTTCGTGATCCAATGTACTCTCATTAGAAGATAATGTGTGACTGACAGATACCTTTGGGTGCGTGACTAAATGACCGTGTGTTGTAGATCACTGACTTTGTCGTCAAATTGGTGCTAATGTCATAGAAAAAAAGACGTATGGTTCCATTTAACAAAGTGAAGATGACCTTCATGTAGCTTCAACGCCTGCACAGTTAAATAGTGTGGCCCATTATGAGGCCTTCTCAAACACTGAAACTTTTGCCTGAAACATTTGTGGATATGATCTCTAGTTTGAGTGCTATTGCTCTGTAACACTTAAGTGCCTCATCCTGTATATGAATAAGTAAAAGTTAATCTACAATTTTTAAAGTTTTCATTCAACTTTCTTTGAGGTGGAAGTTACATGTAATAACTGTGACTATTTATTTCATTTTAATGAAACTTTAAAAAATTTTTCCCATTTTTATTTTAATATAAAAAACTCATATTTGCCCTATTGTAGTGGCAAGCATGGCTGAGGTGGTTAAACTCTTATAACTGGACGAGTCTACCATGTGCGTGCTAGGTCGGTTAAACAGCAAGTATCTGTGCGTCACATCCTCATATATCTGAAGAATTATTGAAATATTAGTTTTTTTTTTTTCTAGTACATTGGGTTATGTCACACTGTGAACATTAATGAAACAGTGCTGTATGTTCTTGACTAAAGCTGAGTGCTATAAATATGTGCATTATATTTTCAGCATTGCAGTTTTATAATTTTTGTAAATGTTTTTTGAACAGGGAAATTAATAAAAGAGCTTATAGTGACAACTATTTGAATACTGGGTAGATTTTTTTTTCACCACAGGTACTCTACAATCTTCAGAACTATGAACTGGGTATACTGTACTTTACACTATAAAATATACAGTCTGTGTTTTAAGATAAAGAGAAACTGGATCATGGTTAAGTATTTTCAAAAGTTTATTTTATATCACTATCTTTCACCAATCAGTATTGCCGAAAATATTTTTTAAGGTGCAAAGTATCCCTGGCTGTTAGAAAATATATTCAGTTAATAGTACTCAGTGTGTGTACATTCTTGAAACTTTGTGCAACACTCACCCTGCTATGATTTTGAAGGTGAAGTAGTTCCTGTAATGTTGATCCAGTTATGTTAACTTACCTCATACGTAGCTTGCTGTAGAAATGCTGCTGCAAGGACTGGAGAACAAAAGATGCTGGCCAGTTGTGGCAGGAAGTAATGTTATCGTTATCTACTTCCGTCGTATGTTGGCTTTATGCAGAAACTTACCACAAACTCCAGGAAACTATTCAAAGAAATATGAGATAGCATTGCGTGATACCAGAAGACAGGGTTTCGCACCTATTTATCTTTGTACTCCAGAGGGGCTGTGGGTAATTTTATATACAATCTCAGAAATTGGTACATACTCTTAACCTTGCAGTACCTGTATTTGCAATAAAACATTCAAAAACGCTCAAACTTATGTGAAAAATTATAGATATTTTTAATAAGTTCACATCATTATCAATCTTCAAAACTGTTCTCCAGTAAAAAATTTTAATGATTTTTACAATATTGTACATAATTTAAATTACATTTTCATTCAGTACAGTGGACCCTCGTTAATATAAACCCTGTACAAAGTACTCATTACTACAAATTTCTTTCTCCCTGGAATAAGATGAGAAATTAAAATATTAACTTAAATGTTCAATAAAAAGTTCCCTTACACATTGGTTAAAGGAAGTCATGATGGTGGTTTGGAAGTTTTTATTTTGGGACTAAACGTCCTGAAAACATTCAGACGTAATTTTTGGAGTTTTTGCAAACACGTCTTAATACAAACCTCATTATTACAAACTGCAAAAATTTAGGTCCATTCAGGTTTTTTTTTATGAGGTTCTACTGTAATACATTTTTATATTCTGTAGGCTAGTTTTTTGCATGGTCACATGTCTATGAAAAGTTTACTTTGTAACATACCTATGGTTAAAACTCGGTTACACAAATAAAGTAATTGAGAGTGAATATAGATGTAAGATACTTGATTAGATTTTCTAAATAATTTTTGCTTTTTGGAGAACTTTTATAGTATTTTCCTCCATATTTTACATTTATGTTTCCAGCACCGTATATTATGTTATGAATTATACTTAGGTTGGTGAACAAGTTTAAATATGTTTATGGAAGTTCCACAATACAGTCAAATTTTGACATTGAAATGTCTTTTGAATGTAGAAGAATATAATTTTTTATAGAAAAAAATGATGTTGAAGCTAACATGTAGAAGTTAAACAATATTTGATACATAAAATAAATATTGAATTTTTACCGTCGGGGCAGCTTTAAGAAAATGTGTTGTCGAGAACTCGGATAAAACAAGTACAGTAGCAAGGTTTCTCTGGGTAGCTCTCCACTAATGTCTCCCACAGCTCTGCGGTGATATGTCGGCTGTGCCTGTGCTGTCGTAGGTATGGTTATGCATTTTCATTAGGGGAGTTGTGCTTAATTTCAAGGAAATATACACGTAATGTTGCTCACAAATTTTATTAGGTATAAATAATGTACTCTGCTATTTTCTGGTACTAATACCCATCTTTAAAAAAAACACATTGTGGTGCAACAAAGATTTCTGTATTCCAGTTTATTTATCGTTCTTCAAGGAATAGTTCCTTTTATTTAAAACAATGGTCCTGAGACAATAACTAATGTATTTACAACATTGCAGTGATGAATGACTCTATGAAGGGTCCTTGGCCTACCAGTAATGTCCATGGTGTGTGTATCAGAGAGAATTTGTTAATGGCACTGCTATTCCTGCTGTGTCCTAAATGAAGTATTTACCTTGGAAGAAATTCTCCGATAAGTATTTACGTGTTCTATTTTCTTGTAAACTAATACCTATATGTACTTCAACATAATTTTTACAAGGAATGTACTTTGTATAGGCGCTTGTGAAAACTCACTCACTGGAATAGGGTGGGTTATCTCGGTCATGTGACCATGTTTTGTCAATTAGTGGGATTTGATGAATGCCTGCAATGCTGTTCAAGGTTTTAAGATGACAGGAATCCAAAAAAAAAGTTTACATAATTTCTACTTGATAAATATTTTGCTAAATGCTGCACCCATGGTGTGACCTTTACATGGTTTTACATTTATATTGAACATTAATATTAGTTTTAGTAGTAGATTGAGAGACCATGAGTTGAAATTTCAAACACTGGTCAATTTCCCTCAAAATTTTGGTTCACCTATCCTTGTGAATTTTCATAAGTACCTTAAGTGCACTCTCTTATGTTTTATACATCTCAATTATAGCACAACCAGTAACAAAATAAAAGCAGATTGAGGAAATATTGACTGATTTTTATAAATTTTGTTTACTTTTCTTAAGAGAGAATTTAAAAAATATGAAAGGCTCAGTTAAGCAATATATGTTGGCTACAATTAACTAAATTAGTATAGTGTCCCTGCTTTAAATTTTGAGTAGTGGGAACATGAAAGAGATGGATCAAAAGATATGAGTGAGAGAGAGAGAGAAAAAAAGAGGAGCAAGAATGTGAACGAGAGAGAGAGAGAGAGAGAGAGAGATAAAAGTGTGTGTTGTTTAAAGAAATTTTAAGCTGAGACCATTATCGATAGGCAGACAGAGTTTTAAACTTTGTTGAAACTGTACACACATACAGTTTTGACAGTGGATAAAAAATTACCCACAAATTTAAGCATTTTCCTGCTTTTGACTGTTTAGTAATGATATCCAGATAGCTGCTTGGCTTTTTGAAACTTACACTTTAATATAATTGTACAATAAGATATATTCTGGTGTTTATTTCTTAACTGGGCTACACTTTACTCTGCTCCTGTCCTAACAAGAATGTCTTGGAAAATACAATTGCGTTTAAAAGTGTTTGTCAAAGCAGTTTTGATCTTGCAGAGTGAGTTGGGAAATATGATTACACTAGCTTAATTTATTATTTTTCATTACACTGTCATTAACAGTCTGATGGCTTTTGAAAAACACTAACACTGTAAATATGGATGGGAGCTTTTAACTTATACCGTAAGATATGCAAAAAAATGTTAAGGATATCTATTTTTGGCAGAGAGTTTTCCAGTAACAATTTTAACCACTTTGGCCATTACAGACCAGCAACTTGTTGCTAGCATTCAATTTTTTCATTATATGTTATGTCTAAATGTATTTTTGTTACATCAGAACAATACTATCTATACAAGTTTAGAAGCCAGACATGTATCATGTTGTACCTACATGACGTGTACAGACAACAGCTGGCTCTGTGGCATATTGGTAGTATGTTTACAATACATTTAACTCCCCAAACCAAACAAGACACATTTACGTAAAAAAAACACGTGTGTTTCACATGGGGTGTTTTACACATTACATAGCGATGCAACTCTTGTTGATGAGTGAATGCCCCTTAAATTATTAATTTTTGCTCTCTGGAATGGAGGAGGTCGGTACCTTATTGGTCATTGTTTAATAGTTCTGTTTGTTTTCTTTCATGGATCAGTTTGCCTGTAAGCTCGAGCATCGATGTGGACTGTCCTCCTAGGAAGAACTCCCAGGATGCAGCCCCAGACAGCAAGGCGCACACTGCCTCCATCTCGGACCAGGACAGCGGCAGTAACAAGTCCTCGGGCGAGAAGTGCCGCAGAATGCACAGCCCCACCAAACAGAGGTTAAACATTTTCAACGGTTTTAGAAACACCTTGAGGTCTCGGAACAGGAGTGAAGTGCCTTATTTTGAGGAGAGTGACTTGCCGGAAGCAAGGAGTGCAAGTTCCCTGTTCGGTCCGTGTGAGCGGCGCTGGTCGGAAACTGGTCCTCCTAGTCCGGTGAGAGAAACACTATTTTCCAGTCACTGACCTGCCACTTCTCACCCTTGAATCCTCCCCCCTCTTTCCTTCATAATTTATACTGCATGCTTTGTGTTATCCTTGACTGAAAACATTTGAGGAAGAAATATTTGTAGCAGTTTGTATAATGGTGCCAAGATTAGGTTAGCTTGCCATATCAGCACCAGCAGTAGAAACAAAAACACCCATATGGAAAAAGTGTATCTGAGTCAGAAATGGCTAGATCTGAAATTGGCCAGATATGTTAGGACAGGGATAGGCAAACTAATTCATATCTTGTCCAGATCAGTGGCCAAATTCAGATACAAGCTTTTCCCATAAGGACATTGCATGATCTTTTTTGAAGCTACTGTGTAATATTTGTGAAGAGAAAAGAGATGTTTTCAGACATAACTTTGACCATCTTCGTTGTTTTAGTTATCATGGTTTTTTCCCGCGGTTTGCATTTTCTGGACATATTGTCTGCACAGAATATCTTCAGTCCCAAACTTTAGCTTACTTGATTTTTAAATCTTTGTCTGTGCTTTAGTTGTAAGTAGCCTACTTTCCCATATTTTCGTAGCCAGGAATCATTCAGTGTTCATGTGAACAGAAATGACACATTCTAGTGAAAAATACAATAACTAAAAATATTATTATGTCAGTATATATTACAGATTTGATTATGCCATTTTAGGAATTTGTTGAGGGACATATAAATGCAGGGTTTTCTGTTATATGTATATTCTTTGTTTAAAAATAATAAATGATAACTTGATGTACTTCCAGGTTGGAGTTACAATTGCCCCTGGCTCTGTGGTGAAGGTGCTGTCGGAGTTCCAGTCTCTACATTCCAGCGAGCTCACGGTTAGCAAGGGAGACAGCGTGTACGTGGTCTCGTACAACCCTCGGCAAGGCTACTTGGTCCAGCATCAGGCATCTGGGGAAGAAGGCTGGCTGCCTCCACACATTTTATCCCAGGCAGCTCGTAAACCATGGTCCTTCCGCTTCCGCAAGCATAGCTTCTCTGCGGGAGCCAGGCACCGTGAGAGGCGCTCCTTCGACGGGGGTTCTTTAGTGGGAGCGCCAGCAACCAGGGATTGTAACGGGTCCATACCGGAGGGCCAGTTGACCCCACCAGAGTTCTTGCAACCACTGGCAGATGTGAACGTTCACTGTGGCGACAGGGTCGAGCTGAGCTGCAGGCTGCGATGCCGGGAAGCTGGTGATGTGAGTGTGACTTGGAGGAAACTGTCTGCCGACACAGAGAGTGGAGGCACAGTGGTGAGACGGGGTGCCGGTCTTACAGACAATGGTATCGCGTATCTCGTCATGGATAACTGTCAGCCTGGAGACAGTGGCGAGTATGTGTGCACAGCTTGTAATGAAGCAGGGAGTGCGACCACGTCGGCCTTCGTCAGTGTCGCAGGTAAAGTAACTATCTACAACCTGTTCATCTACACAGTCATTGTGTGATATTTATTTAGCCATTTGCAAGTAGATTTGCTAGGTTATGTGCGTACTATGATATATTAAATTTTGGCGTCCTGCAGAAATTATGTTAACAGATCTTTATCCAGATGTGTTCACATACGTAAGGTCATGTATTTAAATATTGATTATCTTACGTCCAATAAAAATGGGACAACTGTCTGTACGCTGCATAGCCATGATATAGGTCATTCTGGATAAAGTGAGCACTAAAGATTTAGCCTTTAAAAAAAAATCACTAACCGTTACTGCATATGTCAGCATTAACAAGTGTTATTTTATTGCTTGTGTGGTTGGTAGCGATTCATCACATGTAGTTCCGTGTATTTTCTTATTAGAATACAACATTACTGAAAGAACATCAGATGAAATTGACCTCTCTGTATTTAATGTACTTCAAATATTTATTTATGATCTTATTGACATTTATTCTTAAAGTATAATTAGACTTAATTGGCGTCAGCACATTGTGACTCTACCGCCGGCCTCAGATCATCTTGCACGTTACCGCTTGCTCAGCTCTTCAGACAGTTCAAATTTCCACCGACAGGTGGCATCACAGTTAGGTTTTCGCCGTATTTGCTGCTTCACCAAGTTGCATCATTTGCATGTATTTGTTCGTTGTGCGTATAAACACATTCAAAGTATTGGAAATGACTATGAATATAATTGCCAAATGATGTGAAGCTATTGGTATTCTGTAAATTATGTTTTACGTTTGCCAGTCTAGAAACAATATAATTTTTATTTCAAACATTGAGAAAATACATTATTTATTGTTTCTTTTTAAGTGTGTCGTTATTGTTAAAAGCACGTGGTAATATTTATGTTTACATTTGGCGGGAAGATATAAACTAGCAGAAAACAGAAATTAATTAGGTGTTGAGTGAACGAGACAAAGGACTGTAAACTAAACGGATGTAACATTTACTTAACGATTTAACAATATTTGGCGAACGAGTCCACCGACACGACCACTCACCGCCATGTTGAGTTGTAGACTGTCCTCTTGTTGCTGGAACAGGGACACCAACCTAAGAGTTGGCAATGACAAGGATGCCAACTCACACCAAAAATGTACGTCCAATATAGCCACCCGAGAGCGGGAAATTCAAAACTGGGCACGTGTGTCCAGGTAACACTAATCACAGTCTTGCACGACACAATCTTCACACATTTATGAAATATATGTATATAGGCCCTATTTACAATATGTACATTAGGGTTTTTTTGAGTGCGCACTTTATTCCTAATCATCTACGTACTGTACATGTAAGAGTGATGTAGGTATCACCATTACATAGGTGCTGTTAGATCACATGATGTGTACTTATTCTTCCTTAAGCCCTTGTTACGGAGTTTTGCAGTGATTTCGAAAATACTGTATTTTTTTTATTGCTACCTAATACTCATATCAAAATTTCGCTGCACAGTTTTGACACTTATATGTTATAATTTGTAGCTGAATTTTTTTGTAGAACTATACTGAACGGTTTTTTAGATTTCATTACCCAAAGTACCACGTTTTTCGTCGTGAAAATAAGCAAAAATGAAGGAAATAATTTTTTTGCTGGCGAATGTTACATTATTTTAAAAAAACGCATCCACAGAATTGTGCATCGTGTGATTGCACATTGACTCAAATTTTTTCAAAATTTTTAGTTAAAAAATATTTGAGTTATTAGCACCAGTCTGAAAAAAAACTCTGGAACAAGCCCTTAATTTCAAGTAGGTAAGATGCTTACAAATAGCATTTGGTGATGTTTCAAATAAATCTTTAGATTTACAAATGGTAATGTTTTTATAGCAGCAATAGAAAAATCAGGAAGTATCAATTATGTGACACGTTGGTTGAAATATTAATGCAATGAGGGTAAATAATTAAATGAAATAAATATTTTTGAACATACACCATTCCACTGCTGTTTTACGGTAAACAGAAACGGAGACATGGAAACAACAGAGCTAAGGGTAGGATGGTACAGGATAATGTAAATGTAAGCACAAAATTGTTATCTACAAACTAAGAGAATTCATGCAGGCAGATCATACTTCCAATTTTGTAAAATTATAGTGCCAATCTTTGTTTCTCTTGGCAATTACTCACACATGTTGTTTTGCATAGTGACTTCATTGTACCAATGTCGTTACAATATTGCACTATCTTGCTCCCTGCACTGGCAAATATTAATTTAGATATAAAGGAAGGTTGCAATGTAATCATAGCTAATCCTACAGTCTGTGGTGAATATAGTTATAATTTTTGAAGCTCTCTGCCATTCAGGACAATAGTGAGGGAGCAAATGGTAATAAATTTGGCTTCCGTGGGATTTTTGTGGTACAATATTGGGAGATGGTTTTTCTGACAGGTATTAACACAAGGACAACAAATATGGATGTTGCCAGGCCCAAAAATTGTGCAGAGCGGCGGGAGAGAGGATTCAAAATGGCCGAAAACTAGTTTCACCAAAACAGCAATATCTTCATTATTTATAGGGCCACAACAAATTTTCAAAGCTTAAAATATTTCTAAATCCAGTTTATACAGTCATAAAAGTATTGTGATTAATAAATATAAACACATCTAATAATCAGTTTCACTGTCTTCATCAGAATTATTGTCTCCATTCCGGTTGAAACAGTTATTTAGATCTTCGTCAGAGTCCACACAATCACACATGTCAGTGCATGGAAAGCCGTGACGTCTGCATTTACATAGAAGTGATGAACATCTACTCTTTTTGCATGCACA
>PNEQ01004287.1:0-21221 GCA_003012365.1 Medauroidea extradentata
CCAAGCACTCATGGAGTTGCTGGGGTGTATAATCAGCATATCTCCGGGCCCCTAACTTGCGCTTGTACACACGAACCATTTCTGTAATGAAACAATGAAAGATATTTATTTGTTACTTTTTTGTAGCCTCATAAAACAAGAAGAGTGTTTTAGGTTTCAGAGAGATTACTGTGTTGATAAAGCCCAAGAGAATAACATCAGAGAGGTGCCATGTTTTCAGAAGTTAAAGAAAAATTAATTAATTGTAAAGAGGGATTTATTTTATTAGCAGAGGGCAACAATATTTATGTAGCCCTTTAGCAACAAAACTATAAATCTGCATCTGTATGTAACATTCAATTTCCCTCCGTCCATACGCTACTGGCAGCATAATTACATTTTGGTTACGGTACTGGACAAACGAAAATTATGATGATCGTAACAAGTTATGCAAACTGTGGGGTTACTTTGCTCCACTTTATGGCTGGGGCAAAGTAGCCCCATTAATAAGGAAAACCTAACCTGCTTGAGACATATGAAGTAAACAAAAAAAAAGCAACGAGTAAAACTGAATAATACATGCAGGTTATTCATAACAGATAAATACATCATCTAAATAAAAATAGCTCACCTCATTTGTTCGTTACTTTCTCGTAGATTCCGATTACTTTTGTACAGACAAAAATTTAATCAATTCTGTGAACTATTTCCAAAGCTTTGTGTGCAACAGTAATCTCCAAGAGCGTGGTTGCTCGATACGTGTTTTTAGGTCTTGTGGTGCCATCTATATTGTCCCGATACAAGCTATCGATAATAGTCACAAGTGTACTCGCTAGAGCGCTCTAAAACATTTTTTTTTTGTTTGGTGCAAAGTAGCCCCGGTTTACGGAACCATATCAGTAATCAGTAAATATTTCGTCACTGACAGTGATTTGACAATTTCGGGTCGATTAGCAACGATGAACATGAAAACAATAGAAAACTCATACAGGAATACCAATTTATCTAGCACACAGTTACCTAACCAAATTGAAAGCTTACATTCGTATTACAATTTTTTTTTTTTTCACAGAATTATCCAATAATGTGATTCCGAAAAATAAAAGTGAATTTGATTTTCAATAGTTACTTAGGAAAAACATTTTCAAGATATACATTGTGTATAACAAACATTCTTTGATATATCACAACGACACGGCCGTAGAAGAACAGCATAAGAACAGGTCTGGACACTCGCCTGGAAACTTGACCCCCCTGTAGTTTGGCTGTAGTTCACCAAGTTACCGAGAATATTGTGTTTTATTGGCGCTTCAGTTAGGGCAGTCGGACTCAAACTCCGCCCACTTCCTATCCACTAAGATAAACAATTTATCAAAACGTATTTTTTTTAAAATCAATTTATGAAATAATTCCCTCGCTAACAAATTAAAGAAAAGGCTCCAGCAATCTTTATTTACTTTATAATTTTAACAATGGAAAAAAGTGGGCGGAGTTTGAGTCCGACCAACCTAACTGAAGCGCCAATAAAACACAATATTCTCGGTAACTTGAACTACTTCCAAACAAGGGGTTCAAACAAAACATTTTGGTAGATAGGCGAGTGTCCAGACCTGTACTTCTACGACAGTGCACAACGATCATTTTAATATTTATAAACGTTTCTTGAGGATAAATGTTTTGAAATCCACGCCGATGTCCGTTTTCATTGTTACTACACATCCTCCCGAGGCGATCCGGGTTCGATTCCCGGCGGGGTCGGTCCTCGCATTTTCAAATGTAGGAAACGTGCAGGACGATTCCGCTAGTCGGCGGGTTTTCTCGGGGATCTCCCGTTTCCCACACCTTCATCATTCCGACACTGTTAAATTTCACACTCACAAATTTACAAGTCAATATGGGCGGTTCGTGATAAATGAGCAATAGTGAAGACCCTCTTGTCAAAAATAATAATTTTAAAAATATTAATTTATTGTGCCTCGACGTTAATTTTTTAGTACAATACAATCTATACTCTTCGAGTGTTACCAAGATAGTTTTGATTGTATTAAAAACCGCCGGGCAATTTTTAATTTATCTGAAAGAAAAAATTAATAAGGATTTCAAAAGTGCTCGCTTTTTCTCGAATCACCTTTAGTACGCAGTAGTCGTAGCCTCGCACGAGGAGTCAGCCGTCAATTATTCTCAGTGACCACCAGTGGTGGTCCGCAGAAATTGTTGTAGCCTCGCAAGGAGTCAGCCATCAGCTATTCTCAGTGACCACCAATGGTGATTAGCAGAAATTGTTGTAGCCTCGCAAGGAGTCAGCCATCAGTTATTCTCAGCGACCACCAGTGGTAGTCAGCAAAAATCGCATTCTAGCAAGGAGTCAGCCGTCAATTATTCTCAGTGATCACCAGTGGTGGTCAGCAGAAATCGCATTCTCGCAAGGAGCCAGCCATAAATTATTCTCAGTGACCACCAGTGGTGGTCAGCAGAAATCGCATTCTCGCAAGGAGTCAGCCGTCAATTATTCTCAGTGATCACCAGTGGTGGTCAGCAGAAATCGTGTAGTCTCGCAAGGAGCCAGCCACAAATTATTCTCAGTGACCACCAGTGGTGGTCAGCAGAAATCGCATTCTCGCAAGGAGTCAGCCGTCAATTATTCTCAGTGATCATCAGTGGTGGTCAGCAGAATTCGTTGTAGTCTTGCATGAGGAGTTGGCGAACAATTATTCTCAGTGATCACCAGTGGTGGTCAGCAGAAATCGTGTAGTCTCGCAAGGATTCAGCCATCAATTATTCTCAGTGACCACCAGTGGTAGTCAGCAAAAATCGCATTCTCGCAAGGAGTCAGCTGTTAATTATTCTCAGTGACCGCCAGTGGTGGTCAGCAGAAATCGTTGTAGTCTTGCATGAGGAGTTGGCGAACAATTATTCTCAGTGATCACCAGTGGTAGTCAGAAGAAATCGTAGCCTCGCAAGGAGTCAGCCGCCAAATAACAACAAAAATCGTTGTAGTCTTGCATGAGGAGTGGGTGAACAATTATTCTCAGTGATCACCAGTGGTAGTCAGCAGAAATCGTAGTCTCGTAAGGAGCCAGCCATAAATTATTCTCAGTGACCACCAGTGGTAGTCAGCAGAAATCGCATTCTCGCAAGGAGTCAGCCGTCAATTATTCTCAGTGATCACCAGTGGTGGTCAGCAGAAATCGTTGTAGTCTTGCATGAGGAGTTGGCGAACAATTATTCTCAGTGATCACCAGTGGTGGTCAGCAGAAATCGTGTAGTCTCGCAAATATTCAGCCATCAATTATTCTCAGTGACCACCAGTGGTAGTCAGCAAAAATTGCATTCTCGCAAGGAGTCAGCCGTCAATTATTCTCAGTGATCACCAGTGGTGGTCAGCAGAAATCATTGTAGTCTTGCATGAGGAGTGGGCGAACAATTATTCTCAGTGATCACCAGTGGTGGTCAGCAGAAATCGTAGTCTCGCAAGGAGCCAGCCATAAATTATTCTCAGTGACCACCAGTGGTGGTCAGCAGAAATCGTTGCAGTCTCGCACGATGAGAGGCCAACAATTATTCTCAGTTACCAAAAGTGGTAGTCAGCAGAAATTTTAGCCTCGCAAGTAGTCAGCCGTCAATTACTCTCACTGACCATCAGTGGTGGTCAACAGAATTGTTGTAGTCTCGCAAGGAGTCAGCCGTCAGTTATTCTCAAAGACCACCAGTGGTAGTTAGCAGAAACCGTAGCTTCGCAAGGAGTCAGCCGTCAATTATTTTCAGTGACCACCAGTGGTGGTAAGCAGAATGATTGTAGCCTCGCAAGGAGTCAGCAGTCAATTATTATCAAAGACCACCAGTGTTGGTTAGCAGAAGTCGTTGTTACATCACTCGAGGTGTCACGGTGTCAGTCGTCAATTATTCAAACGGAACTATATGACATCACTGAAATAGCTGCCCAGTGAACTATGCGAGTAACAAATTGCGGCCTCTCTTGTCGGACAAAACTGACAGAGATAACCTACCCTACTCTACCTTGTAAGTTTTAGTAGCTGGTTTGCTTATCTAAAAAGTGTGAAAATGAATCATACTACTTACCATTATTTTCCACGCATAGCTGAAACTGTGGTTTAGTCCCATCTCGATGGATGATATGCAGCTGACCGCATTATCAGCGTTAAATGACCAAAGGTATCATTCATTCCGTACAAACTGCGTGATATTTTAAGCCTACAAATATGACATGTTCTAATTCATGAACGCAACTGAAAATAAGTCTATTTTTTTAATCTTTTTAGGTACCTATTTAACTATTGCTGCACAATCTTTTGAATACACCTTTAATCTCTATATTCAACATTGTGCCTTACTCACTATAAACGCACAGCCCAATCCACTGGACCTAGAGACATTGCATTTTGAGCGTGGGTTCCAATACGCCCTAGGCACACACTAAGAAGGGATTTATCGACATTCGAAAATTAAAAGGGTAGAAAGGAGTGAAATGTTTATATCAATGACTCATCTACTGCGCTTAAACTCATAGTTATCGATGAATGTTTTCCTTCTGAACGAAGAATATAAAAATGCACATTACTTACCTTATTTTTCGAAATTCAAAAATTAAGTGGATGAAAAGCCGTGAAATGTGTTTTAAGTAAATTCTGGATGGCTCTTAAACCAACTGTATATAAGAAGGTGACTTTTACTTAAAAATGATGCTTACGTATAGCGTTAGGATATATAAATGTTCCAGAAACCCCGAAAAGCAAGTATTGTGACAGAGAAATAATTTAAATATTATTACATTTTGCAGCTCTATTGATACTTATAATCTCTGCATGTATACATTTAAATTCATAAGAATTCTGACGGCCTATCTTTGCGAAGTTTGGAAAACTGGTAGGAGGTGTTGGGTTCGAATCCCATGCAGGAGAAGGTGACTGGTAACTACTGCAATATAATATACGCACATATTAGTGGCAGCTGTCAGAAGATTTAATTTTCTATTTGATGTATGAGTGTGTGAGAGGCCTACAGCATCATCCAGCACGATTCCTACATGCGAAAATCCGGGGATTGACCCCGTCATTAATCGAACCCAGATCGCCTTGGTGGGAGGCAAATTGTCTGACCATTCAGCTACTGCGGCCCCCTTATTGAAGTATGAACATTTAAGGGTGGCCTTTCCTTTCAGCGTAGGAACTCACTACAGTGTGAACGGGGTAAACTGCATAGTCCCGGTATCCTAGATGTCTCATAAATCTGGAGAGGTGCCATTATGCTTAGGGGTGAAAAGTCGTAAAACGTACGTTCACCATGTCCTCAACATCTCATTATCACGGTAAGCTTTCGTTATAGTTTTACCTTTAAAAATTACACGTGGGCAAAGCTGCAGCCGGGCTACCAGTACGCCACTGAATGTCTCATAGAGGCTAGTAGTCGGGGAGAAGACAGCATACCAGTTAGTGACTTGCACCTAAGAGGCCAGTGTGAGACGTAATGCGCGTGCTGTATCGTCCTTAATGTTTACGCACCTCTATTCCACAAACGCACAAAATACGTTCAACCAGGCGGCCCCCTTATGGGTGTTCAAGTGCAATAAAATCATAGTTTTATATTTTTATAAAATATTGTTGATTTTGTAGACGATACTCCTTGTGAGTACATTTTACTCTTACGAAACAAATTTAGCTCTCATAATTTTCTCATAACGGGGTGTCAAAGTCAAAATTTCCTTGTTACACTACCATGCAAATAGTGAAAATCAAATGACCTACTTAAACTAAATAATTCACTGTGAACCTACATCCAATGAGCTATGCAATAAAACATTAAAAACAATCACTACTTAATATTTTGAAATTTAAAAAAAATCGCAAAAGTACAGGAAAAGTTGCAAATTCAGCAATTTTTAAAATACACAAAAAAAGTTTGCTGGATTATTTCAAATGTTTTAATACGTAGCCCATAGTATGTTATTTCACATACGTAAGTTAATTGGTATTCACTGTACTATTTTCATGACTGCATAACATCCAAATTTTGACTTTGATGCACCATTATGAGAAAACTACGCTAGCTAAAATTGTTTGGTAAGAGGAAAATTCATTCACAAATATTGTCTACAAAACTAACACTATTTCATATAAATAAAAAAGTAAGACTTTGTCACACTTGAACACTCTTAACGGGTCTCCCTCGATATGGTGTGTGTGTGTGTGAGGCAGGAGTGGTAAAGTTGCTGTCGACTGAGTATATAATGCATTATCGCCTCTCCGCGCAAGCTACTCAACTGACGTGCGGTGCTTTGTCATCATCCTTTTCATATGGGGCTTTAAGCAGCGACATTATTTTATTTGTGGGCTGCATAGTTCAAAGTCTAACGCTTGTTTCTATAGTTATGTTTTTCGAATCCGGTTGATATATGTCCATATATGGCACTATGAAAAACTCATTTTTTGGCAATTTTGAGGGGCTTGAAAATTATGTTTTTAATGAACGTGATGAATTTTTAAAACTAGTGACATAGTTTGAAGTGTGTGTTCTTTTCCTAGATATACAAAAATAATTTGCGTTAAATAGTTTTGTCAAAAAAAGAATAGCTATAACTCGTTGGAACGCGTTTGAAGCGCAGGTGGGGAGGCCACATTCTTCAAACGCTCTGAAACGTGCGGGGAAATATGATAATTTTCCCCTGAAACGAAAACACTTTGGACGACATTCAGCTTTCAGACTGCCATACCTCTAAACGTACAAACCAGACGTATGTGACACCTAGATATGAACGTGCCCCTGGGGATATCCTCAGTCCAGGGCCGCCTGCTTTTGGGTCCCCGTCTCGCCGAACATGTCCCTTACCTCCCTTCCTTCCAGATGACTCACCGTCACTCACACTGGCTGACTTTACCTTTATCTACCTTAATCTGGTTCATTCAAAATACTCTTACATAACATACCCTAACCTAAACCCAATCTAACATAACGGCACCTTACCCTATATACCCTACACCAAGCTACGTGAACCAAACCTAAGCTACCATAACCTACCTCACCCCGACACCTCACCTCCCCTAGGATAAACTAACCTGACTTGTACTTAATTACACTAACATAGTTCTACCCTATCCTACACAAACCTACGTATGCCGGGCTACAATTAAAATAACCACAAACACAACTGCACACATTTGCTGCAGCCATTTTAAAAATACTTGCTACAGTCGACACAAAAAGCAGGACGTCCAATCAGGTTCCACTGTCCAACTAATTCTTTTTAAAATATTAGCTTTACTTACATCATTATTGTATTGCATAAACCACTTTTTCTTGTATTTTTATTTTCATCAACATTTTGCTCTGAATAACCTGTTACTTCTGCTCATATTCTCGTAATACACAGACCTATCAATGTAAATAACTTGTGAAATGAATGGAAAAGATTTGTGGTTGGCTGCGCACAGATTCTAATGTAAGAAATTTGGAAGTTTACCACATTACTATACAACTACGTAATGGTTACTGTTATGTCTTTTGTCATGCACGATTGCAGGATGCACCATATCAGAGAAGGATCCCGACTCTTACTGTTACTGGTATGGTTAAAGTTATTTCAATTGTAGGACGACCTCTAACCCATTTGTCCATAACCTAATAAAACCTTATCAAATATAATCTACTCCAACTTAAACTAACCCAACACTAGCATCTCGTCCATATATGCTAGGCAAGCAATACTTGCCCATTACTTTGTTTTGTATGTTAGGTATAATAATCTAAACAGTTTACTCAGAAGCAAATACTGTACATTATAAGAAACAAACCCGTTTACGAGCAAACCAAGGTGTTTGTAAGCTTTGCAAGTAAGTCTTTCAAAAGAGAGAGTCAGGAGGTTGTATAACTGGTTCACAGTAGTTAGAGTAAAGGCAGGGTATGTAAGTCGTGACCCGAGATTGTTGCACGAGTGTGTCTGTGTTAGAAGCTACAGAGGAAGCACTTATGTGCTGAATTGAAGCGAAAATACTTGAAGCCGGCCTACTCACATGCAGTTGGCATAGTGGTTGTGCTTATGCAAGACCGGGTTTGAGATAATGTCTGCACTTGGTAAAACTAACTGCATATTGTATAGCCAGGTGTAGTTATTCACAGGTTGTTACTCTACTTCGACCTTAAAGTTGTGGGTTGCAGCACATCACGACAACCAGAATGTGCGACCAGCAGACTGAGACCTCTCTACTGGACCTGCCCAGAGCCCTGCACGAGCGCATCTTTACCTTCCTCACATTTGAGGAGGTATCGACAGTGCGCTGCGTGTGCCGCACGCTTGCCACTGCTGCCAACCGCTTCCTGCGCTCCTCCTTCCAGCGGCTAGAGCCTACTATAGACAGCCAACTGCAGCGAGCTCGGGACCCAACCGGCAGGCTGACAGACAAGCACGTTGCCAAGTGTCACGCCCTCTGTCTCACTGCAGTCGAGTACAGGTCAGGCATGCAAACATGCATCGCACAAAATATTTACTTCAAAAAAATGTGAAAATTATGTAAATAGTTTAAAAAATAATGATTATAAGTAATATTACAGCAAGTGCTCCAATTTAGTCCTCACTAGCAATTATATAGTCATGACCAACAAAAGGGATTAAAAAATTCTAACGAGTTGTGGAAATCTGATACTCCATGTGGGAAATTGAAGAATTGAATTAGTGATATGTAAAAACCTACTTGTAATAATTTGTTAAAAAAATAAAAAAAAGTCATTGTAGACACCAAATTTTGCTTACTTCTACTGATATACTGTATGTAGAGTATTCCAGGGATACAACCCTTTGAGCCAATATTCTGTTTTTAATTATGGTGCAAGAAAGTACACTTTAAACTACTGTGCCATTCTAAAAAAAATATTAATTCATAAATTTGGCAGAAACATTTACTAAGATTGTTACATATTTTTTTGAGATTTTTGTATTGACAAAAAAACCAATAAAGTTCAACAAATATTTTTAGCATCACATTATGTAACGTGCCCTATTAACAAGTGTCGAATAGACAAAACATGCTCAAAGGGGAAAAATAGCGCTTCAAAAGTGCTCTCTTTGCCACAAATAGCCTACACTCGAGACATGGGGTACATACTGTATATTGAAATGTTTCCTACTAAACGCAGGCAGGATTGCCTCAGGTGGATCGTGTTTATGAACGGATTACATACAGTTTTCGAGTACGGAATTGACACTGCTGCCGTAGGATGGTGCGAGCGGTATGCTGGCGTTACATGCGCCAGGAGAAGCTACTGTTCTTCTTCCCCGGGCGCCTGCTTGACATATTTTACCGCATTGTGCACATGACGAGAGAGGATCCCACCAAGGAACGCAGCCCAAAATACCACTCCATCCTACTGGAGATGGTGTACGCGCTCACCCGCCTCCTGGAGACATTCATCGGCTTCTACGAGTGTCGGTTGGAGCCGGCGCTGCTGCCTGATGCCGCACAATTTGGCGTCAAGTTCATAGACCTGCTGGACTGCTTTCTGGGGCACGTCTGCAAGTTTACCATCGGCTTTGGTGAAACAGACAGCTTACTCATTGGCAGGTAGAGCATAGCAACAGGTCAATTTTAGTGAAGCAAATATTACTATGTCTTACTTTGCTACTGCGGAGGTCAGCAGTTGTAGCAACAGTAAATTGTTACCACATAAAACTAACTGCTTCTCTGTTGAGTCCACTGGTGCTGTGCCGACTGGCATCAGGCCACTGAAACGTGGCAATAGTATGGCGTTTTGGCAGACAATGAATAGAGCGTGAGAGGAATATGACGCTGTCAGCAAAGAACGTTCCTCAGACAACCAAATGTATTAAAGGTTCGAGAAGTTCACAGCAATGTACACCTCCAGGATCATATCACAATAACTAAAGAATATTTCAGAACACAACAATAAATGTTTTCTTTCCACTGAGAATCACAATATTTTGAGAAGTGTCATGTAATGGAACATATGAATGGTTAAGTGTGAAATACAGTAACTAGAACACAAGGCTGTGCGTACTGTATGTAAGTTTATTACACTAAACAAAATATAAATATAAAAAGGAGCTATTTACTTTGAAGTATATGAATGAAGTCTGGTCTGTCCCAATTTCCAGATACCAGTGTCCACTCAGTGGCTACCTGAACTGCCCACGAGGCGCGGCTCTCCGCAGAATACATCCCTACAGCAAGATGGAGGTGTCATCTTGGTTGAAGGACCTGCGAGAACTGGTCCGCAAGAGCAACCAACAGTATGTTGACGACCTGCTGAAGAACTTCAGGATGGACGACTGCCCGAGGCGGAAGCAGACCTTGTTTGCGTGTTGCAGCGGGAGCAAGGCGCACTCCTCGGGCAGCATCACCTACTGGAGGAAGATGGAGCCCGGTGTGGGGCCGAGCTTCGGGCTCGCCTACCTCTGCGTGAAGGTGGAGGTGCAGCTACCTGCCGACCAGCTGCCACTAGAGCTGCACTGCGAGCAGGTCGAGCACGACTTCATGTACCTAGACTCCACCAACAAGCCTAGCTTCCTCCTGCGCTGCGAGGTGTGCTCACCAAATGCAGAACTGGGGCATGTAATAATTTTCAAACCATCGTACTGTCTACATGAAAACAGATGCTACGTTAATTTCACTGGTGTCATCAGTTCTGAAAATGAACTCAAGAATAAATTAAACACTATCTTTAAAAAATCAGATGCACCTGTCCAAAGAACGGCAACTTCTAAAACCTGACAAAAAAAAAACTATAAATGTAAAGCTTTATTACATAGTTTTCTGTGTTTCATAAATGCTACAAATTCAAAATTTTTGCTAAAAAATTATGACACAGATGTACATATAAGGAAAAAAATGCCACATAAACAAATGATGTTGCAATAGTAATAAAAGTTTAAGGTGCGATTATTAACAGTTAAACAACAAATGTTAATAGTTTCAGCTGTATTTCTGTAGTAATCTTTTTTGAGAAATTTTCTGCTGCTAGCAGTAAAAAAAATTTGCATTATGGAGTACAATGTCGCAAATTAGTTCCGCATGCATTCCCTTCTTTGGACGAAGTAGGCTATCACATTAGTAACATTCCTGAATCAAAAATTTCTTGTTAAAAGACTGAAATTAAAATTTTTTAATTTTTATGACAGTGTACTTTAATTTTGTAATAGAAATATTTATTAATTTCTTTTTAACTTTAGCTATTGGTTTAGCTCATGTAACATGTACCATGAACCGAATTATGTTACCTGACTATTCATTTTTAATTTAGAGTTCAAAAGATAAATTTCATTAGCTATTTTTTTAAAAGAGTAACAATAAAAATAATGAACATATTTTTTTAAACCTTTATTTTTTAGTTACGAATTAATTTTTTGACTGCAAGTTTACAATACTATTACCTATAACATACAGTAATATCTTCCCTGTTAACATTTAGACAAAATAAAGTATTTTACAAAACATAAATCTTAATTTTTCTTATGTGTGTTACAACAATTAAACTCTTATTTTAGGAAACAGTATCATACTAAGACGAACAATTAAGATCGCCCCAATCAAGGTCAAATTTTGTTTGGAAGGTTACGCTGGAAAAGCTAGCAGCACAGTTTAGGTAGTTCACGATAAAGCAGGCACTTCAAAATCAATTTCTGAAATAAACTGAACAAAATGGTCGCCTGGTTCTGTGTATCTCGATTCCTGGGCATCAAACAGAAAAAAGATTATTATTTAGAAATTATGCCAAATATGCCGAAAAAATGTCTTAATAGTTCTGAAAACTAAAAACTGTAAGCCAACAGAAAGAGAAAAACTGAAACAAAGAAATGTGAATATTTGCAAAAGATTACATTTTGCACCAAAGAGAACTTGCGATGATACCAAGATCGTGATACTAGAAGAAAAGAAAATGAAACAAGTTGACGCAATGCCATTTCAGCGCAAGTTTATGTTTAAAAGCTTGCCTCCCAATTTATGCATAGGGTAGGCTTAACCCTATCTTTCTGCCTCTTCAGGGCCAGGTGTGCAACATCCGACGAAAACTTCCTGGAGCCAGTCATCTTAACGGAAGAAGTGGCATCTTTGGACGAGCGCCAGCATACGGCTGCACAGGAATGCAGTCAATTATGCAATAGCATAACTGTAGAGTAGGGAGTTATACATCTGCCAGTTAGGGTAACAGGTCAGGCTCAGTCTCTGCCAGATTTGTGCCAGGAGTACTGCATCTACTAATTAACCCAGATGACCATGCGCTTGTGCTCCCAGCACAGGTTTAGCCACATATCAACTTACAACCGATGCCTTCCGCCATCACTTGTCAGTTAGGGTTACCAGACATCCTCTTTTACCCGGACATGTCCTCTTTTCAACGCCTCGCAAACTGTCCGGCTGGGTTTCACAAAAAAGGGCCAAATGTCCTCTTTTTCAAGAACCGACAGCCAAGATATACCTTTGTATGGTCTCTGTGTCACGAAATGTTTAGGTACAGTGCCGACAGACCTCGCGCTTATGTACAACTTCTTTGCTTTGGAAATTATTATGTTGTTCATTTGTTATATATATATATATATATATATGTATGTTTACAGAAAGTGTCATTGTCAGCATGTGCTGAATATTATTTAATTCTGCATTTTATTTTGTAGTGCTAACATACTTGGAGTTTATTTCTAGAAATTATGTTTGCTTTTATTAAATTTACTCTACTAAACTACAAGATAATAAAGTAACTAATTTATACATTTACATTAAAAAAATTTTATGTTGTTCTTCAAGTGTACTTTTAAGTGTCCTCTTTTTAATGCTTTGAAAAAGCATATGTCCTCTTTTTGGGTTACAATGGCTGTGGCAACCCTATTATCAGTCCTCTGAAATGCAGAGAGAAAACGGTGCTACTGCACCAATGGGTACAGCAGTTGAATACTGAACACAGGTTGGAGCCCTGGCCACCACTTGTCAATCCATCGAAGAAACAGCAGCTCTTCCAGCAGCTATTTCAACTAGGTGAGTGGTTCAGAGCCTTCCAATTCTATCTAAACTAGGACCGTCACCCTATCTCCACCTGTATGGAGGCAGCTCAGCATGAACCCTTTCCCCACGACTTGCATGTACTGATCCTTTACTTGTGCATCTCTGTCTACATATTTTAGTAATTAGTAGCCTAGCGGCCGTTTCCCACCTTTTCTTTGTTTGCTTATTTGTTTTCTTTATTACATTAAATCCAGAAGCCATAGAATACACAGCCATAGGCGAAGCTATGGGGTGGTCCGGAAATGCACAGGACCACCCATTAAGTCTGACGGGTGCCAACACAAATTTTATTACAAACTCTTTTAGAAGTGGTGGTGAATTCCTCAAAACTTCTTTTCACAAGTACGTGAACATTGGGAACACTAAAATATCTACAGGTAACCCTCGCAAACACGCATACACAGACGCACGCACAGAGAAAGTCCAAAGCATAAAACTGTTCACTTTTTTTTTTTGAGTTCATGGAATTTGCGCATGCGCACTACAGCACCCAGCTAGTTGCTAATTACATATATGGGTTATAGTTTTTAGGTTTTGTATTTATTAAATTCATCACTAAAAAAATTATCTTAAAAATATTTGTGTTTCTACAAGCGTTATATTCAATGTCCAGATACCAAAAACTGTTTAGATAGCGCTATTTTCACCTCGAAATTCAAAATTTTCCAGGGGGAGGACCCCCGGACCCCCTGACATTATGGGGAGATCAGTGAAGGCTAGGCTCACCCATTAAGGCAATCTCTAGCTTCGCCTCTGTACACAGCATATGAAAGAACATTGTAAAATATCTGAGCTACCTGCGTAAGGCAAAGAAAGACATCTAACCTTTCTCACAATACCTAACACAATTTCATCCATAGTGTTTCTGGTGACAAATGTTACAGTTCTG
Source organism: Medauroidea extradentata (assembly GCA_003012365.1). Classification (NCBI taxonomy): domain Eukaryota; kingdom Metazoa; phylum Arthropoda; class Insecta; order Phasmatodea; family Phasmatidae; genus Medauroidea; species Medauroidea extradentata. The sequence continues at coordinate 13,891 of PNEQ01004287.1, forward strand.
TCGCTTATTTTGGACTGTATAACAACCAGCAGAATACACAGGTAACAAAAATGATATGTACAGTAGATTGTATGAACAGCAGGACACAAGATTAGGAAATATTTTTACATCTTCATTGTACTTTGGTTGAAGAATATTGTAAGACTGACAATACAAATAGACTCAAGTTATTACAATCTCACGTACCTCTTTAATTCACTTGCAGAATGGCATGAAAACAGAGTCTAAGACAGCAGCAAACTTCTCGTTGAATCTTGCCTGGGTTCTAAGCTCCACAGCAACTTTCCTAGCCTCCTCAGGTGCGGACTGCACCAGAACATTGAGACAGTCTTCCACGGACTTTGTTACAAGTTGCTCATCACTTGAATCTCTCACATGCGTGGCCACGGCTACATCATACAGCAGCCTCAACAACATGAGGAATATTGCATTCGCGTGGTGGCGCAGCCTCGGATGAGCCAACATCATGTACGTTTCCAAGGCCTGAAATGATACACATCAGGAAGACTGTGTATCATGTATGTACACTCACACAGGAAAATTCCATTAAGACTTTAAAATACGTTCCAACCTAAAATCCCAACTCAAGCCAAATTCCAGAATAATGTAACGTTTTCTCAAACAAAAGTTTCTCGAGAGAGCCAGTATCCTCCAAAAGCACTATGATGCAATTCATGCATGCATTCATAAATTCACATTTTAATTATTTTTATTTTATTTTATAAAAAAAACATTGTACTTTAGAGCATCAAATAAAAAAAACTACAAAAAATCATGTTCACTAAATTAATATTAAAATACTAACAAAATAAGAAATTAAGATTTATAAATATCCTATCATACAGTAGATTGAATAAGCATTATTTCTTTGTGTCTCATCATGAAAGTCTTCACACTGTCAAACTGTAATTAAGAAAGAGAATGAAAAGAAAAAATTGTTGTGCGTATTACATTTCCAAGAAATAAGTAGTAATGTATACTCATTACCCGTTGTTAAGTCACCTCTACGAGACTTTTAGCAGTAACCCTACTACATATATCATGATATAATGAAGATAAATGTACACTGCACGTGTTTAACAAAAATTTAAACACCTCATAGCATAATTTACTTACATAAAAACTATGGTGGAAATTCCCGCTAATTTTCACCTTCAAGAAATGAGCTGCATACACAGCAATTCGTACATGGCCATTAAAATGTTTTTACAACCCAAGGTATTAGTACATCAATAAAATTCAAAACTGTTTAGTAAGTCATTAAGTTAAACTGACATTTTTTTATGTTAGCTTCATTTTAACAAATATATAATCTACACATTATACAGTAAAACTCTGTTAAGAAGTTTTTTTGAAGGGTCTGAGGAATTCAAACTTATTAACAGGGAATAACTTCTTAAAAGGGTCAATTTATTATTGTACTAATGAAGATGGTAGATATAATTCAAACTTATTACGGGGGAAAACTTTTTAAGTGGGAAACTTCTTAACATAGTTTTACTGTACATATTGCTAATTAGATATTTTGGGAGGTGACAGGGTATGTTGCTACAAGTATTATATAAGTGATGAAAAAATGAGCACTAGGTTGAAAATGTATCCATTCAGTACTGAAAAAATCAATAATTACTAATACTGAACATTCATCTTCATTATTGTTATTTTGTTGCATAATGCATACGAACAAATGTTACAAAACAATTTCATCTGATAATCTGAATACACTTTGGTTTTATTACACAACACGTAACATAAAGAATAACATGCCTTACAAGACTGTGTATTGTGAATGTTTCTTAGTTAAGGCTGCTCATGTGGCTAAAATCCATAATTTTATAATTTCACAAAATAGCGCTCGTTTTATATACGTTACCTGTGACTATGCTTTCCACTTGTAAACTTTTTTTAGCTCTCATAGTTTTTCCATATGCATGTCAAAGACAGAATTTGCAAGTTACGGGAACAAATGAATAATAAAAATCCAAGTGACTTACTCGCTCGAATGAAATAATTTACCCTGAAATGAGATATTATGGGTCATCTGTTAAAATATTAAAAAATACACAACAAAGTCCTTTTGTTAGTTTTAAAAATTGCTATAAATAATATAAATTATCATCAATCCCGAATATTTTTTAAAGTAAAAAGGAATTTCATTGAGTGTTTTTAAACCTTTTAGCATATACCCAATAACATGTAATTTCAACGTAAATTATTTCATTGAGTAAGTCACTTGGTTTTTGTTATTCATATGTTCCTGTAACTTGCAAATCCTTATTTTGACATGTAACTATGGGAAAACTATGAGAACTAAAAAACTTTACAAGTGCAAAATGTGGTCACAACCAATGTCTATAAACAAGTATTATGCTGTACAAATGTAAAATTATGTATTTGTGCCACGTGAACAGCAGTTAAGACACGATGCATACGTGACCTAATATTCATGAGCACTAGAGCAGTGCACGGAAATCCTGTATTGCATACCACACTATCTGCACACAGTTTAAGGACAGTCTGTGTATTGCAACACAGTATGTACAGTAGAACCCTGATTTTACGAATTCTGATGTAACAAAATATGTAGTTAAAGATTTTTGGAAACCATGATATGGAGTTCCCTATTTAACAAACTCGGATCTGATGAAACATCTATTTAGTGACAAGATTTTCAGGGACTGTGACATTTAATTTAATCGGGGTTCTACTGTACTGCATATCCTCTGATAACTAACCTGCAGAGCAGAAATAGCTGTTCCTCGCTCTGCCTGGCCCGCTACCTCTAGGTAATCTTTAAGAATGCGCAACAGACGTCTGCTCCAGCGCACAGCGTTGACCCTGGCCGCCTCCAGCAAGTGCGGTAAAGACTCTATATATGCTTTCCTCATCTCGGATCTGCTCTCCATTTCCATGTTCTTGAGGACTACCTCCAGTACATCGTCGAACCTGCTCCACTGAGAACACACGAGGCAAATACTTGCTCACATTCACGGTGAAAAACCTTGACAAAGTCTGTCTTAATTGTACATATAATTATCTCACATAAGAATTTTGTTGTCTGGCAGTTCTGAAAACTATCATGTGCACAAATTTCTACAGTAAAATACTTTTAATTTTGAAGTACTGCACAATTTAACTCTTTCACTACAACATTAGACTATAGTCGAGTATACAAAATATTGCTAAACTGCGCAGTGGCGGCTCCACAGGGAGGGCCCAAGGGCCGTGGCTCTTCCTGTTTGTTCTGAAGGGCGGGATTTTCTGGTTGAAAGATAAAAAAAAATATTTCAATGTTTTAATATTGACTATTGTAACTTTCAGCTTACACCACATGGTGCCTGTAAAAAGGAGACGCTTTCTGCAAGAATGAGAGTGTGTCATAACATGGGATTCCCCTTCCGACCTGAAGACTATGATAATATTGTTTGACATAGATTTATTACCTTGCAATGTGCACACAACAGCATTAAAAATATCTTGTAACAAAACTCCACCATCCCCACCCATAGACACAAGTACTGGATTATTTGGAATACATATAGTTACTCAGTATTATGTCTAAAATTACTAGCTCGGGAATAATCTCGCTCTTCCCCTGTAACTTATCATGGCCATCTCTGTAAGCTAATATCTTTCAGCTATTTAAAAAAGTTTCCAAGGGATAATATAAAGTTGTTGCAGCTTGTTAACTTGCACCGCAAAATGCAGGTGGCTAAATAGTAGTAATGCCCTTCAAGAATGTGTGTCCCTTTCTCAATCGACCAATCGTAAATGAAAGTACTAATGCGTAACTTACAATTTCCTTCTGATATTCAAAAATATTTACGATGTTATTGTGAAATTGTTCACACAGCCCACTTTCCTCATAACAAAATATATTTTCAGTCAGTGATATACTGTGCTCTGAGGCACGAAAAATGCTTGAAAAGCCCCATTTTGCATCTTGAAATAAAAAATTTTCCGGGGGATGACCCTCGGACCCCCCTCCCCGCCTTAAAGGGGGTTATGGCTTATAGGTAGTTGAGGCAGAAAAATATACTAGGCCCCTTCTGTTTACTCAACCTGGAGCCGCCACTGAAACTGCGACTTTAGTCAAACACCGAATTAATTACTCTATGAACACTACGTACATTGTTTCCTTGCTTGAAATTAACAAAAAATAAACTACTTTTTATGTCCCAATTTTTTTTTATTTGTACATTATCTTGGTATAATTACATTAGTGTGCGTTTATGCAAAAATCACTCATGGCAGAGGAAAAAAACAACTTATTTCATAGCAACAGTTACATAAAAAAGAATGTGAACACAAGAGTCAAATAGTGGAATTCTTATATGATTTGGACCATACCTAACCCTATTATTCTGATTGAATGAGTTGGAACAGCATATGAGTACTTGCTTTTATGTTTGTTTATATCCAACATACTATTTTTTTTAAATTTATTTTGCAAAGAAATTAAATTTAATCATTATCATTGACTGGTTAAAACTGCTACATTGGCAAAGTTCTACGTGATAATTTATTAATCACTGTTTGCTTTTCAGCATTTTCTGTGATGTCATGATCATTTCAGTTTCACTCGCACTTACACTTAACCGGAGTTCACAAATAAATATCATTATGGATATTTTTGTACAGGATATAAAGACATACAAATTTCAAGTTATTACCCGTATTTGACGACAGGCTAGAATTCACTGACCTATACATACCTAAACACATTCTTTAATGTTATTGGTTCCAGGCCTTTGTATCATTGTGTACCTGCATTACAGTTTAGAGGTCCTCTGACAGATGACCTAACACCATTGGTTCAGGTACGTCAGACAACTGCTGGCCAACGACAGAAGTTCTCATCACCACACAATAACTTGGAGCTCAGTCTGTTGTCAGATAATGAAGCAAAATTTGCAGGTGCTTAGTAATCCATGCTCAACAGGCACAGTATTTCTTCTTGCTAAGTTTTCTCGTAAAATGAAATAACATGTGAATAACAGTGTTACTGTACAATCGCCACTGTCGTGAATTTGATTCGTAAGGATATTACTTGGTAGTTAGTCCATTGGACTCACTATTTCGTACACAGCAAGGTCCTTAGAGAAGAAACCATTAATTGAAATAATTAGGAACAGGGAGTAAATTGTCCATGAAAAATCGAGATCAGGAATACAGATGCGAAGTCAATGCTTTACTACTGTGCCATTTAGCTTCATGGCGGTAGTTGATAAAGTAAAATATAAGCTATGTACTTTCAGTAACAGGATGTGAGGCATTTAAGAAAAATAAACTGTTGGAGATAGGTCGGTTTGCTCAGTCACGTGGACAAATTTTCATTATACTTTAAAGTATGTCTGAACGTTTGCAAGTAATTAACAGTTTTAAGATAGTATGTTATTAAAATAAGCCTACATTATTTAATACTGTACATTTCTTAAATATTTTACAAAAAGTGATGATAGCAGCAGTTTCATGCATGGTTTTAAATATATTTCATACAATATCAATTTTGTGCTACTTTCTTCAAAATAGGGTAAACTGACCATATATCGTGTTCTATCGTAATATCCTGATAAAGCACTTTGAGGGCTTCACAAACTTGGGAAACATCTGAACACCAAGTTTGCTAGCTTATCAACAGAGAGCAGGCAAGTGTAGTTTCGGCAATAAGTGACCTATATACCAAATATAAGATTACAATTAAAATGTTCAACATATTTCTGTTAGTGAAGTTTGAAGCTCTTAGTATCACAAAGCAGGGTAAGTTTGTTCTATTGAACACTGTGCATACAGCTTCACTTCGTTGTGGCTATTGTTATATTTACCTAATGTTTATAAATTTGGAACCAGGCCCACCGAGAATGGGGAGGGGGGAAAAGCAGCAAATGCCCAGGGGCCTGGAACCAGGGCAGTGAACTAAAAAATAATAAAATAAAACTTTTACAAAAAATATTTTCTATGTTACTATGGTTATGTGATTAAATTTTAATTACAGGAGGTTGATCCGGAAGTATGTCATCTGTAACGTTTAAAAAAAAAATGGATGGTATGGAGCCCTAAAAAGCTTACTTGACAAGGGGTCGGAAATCCTGTAAATGGCCCTGTTTAGAATCATTTTGCAACATTCATCTGCTAATAGCAACTAGTCCTTCACTCGAGCATAGTTAACCACACATTTACCGAGAAGCCATTCTAGCAACATTTTGGATATCTTGACATTTTACACAGATTTATTCAGGCCACTGTTAAAATTAAAGTTTGAAATTGTAACCTACAGAGACTAAACTAATGATTTTTAGTAAATGATATGCATGTAACTGTCACAACTTAGACTCATTATCTGATAATGTAAATAATAAACCTTATAGTGCAATGAGCCTCACACTGTTGTCCTTGCTGGTGGCGAGGTGGCCTCGCTCGAGTTTGTCAAGTACCAGCACAATACACGACACAAGGGGCTTCACCAGCGCAGGCTCCCGCTCGTACAACAAGCGTTGCAGGGCCTCTAGCACGACATCTCCTTGGCCGTACCAACCCAGCTCTGCACGCGTCTGTAAACCACATATGCTGTTGTACAGTCGCAGCTCTCCTGCTATGACAACACAAACACTGGCAGTCCTCCACTTCTGTACAAGTAATCTACAAACAATGTCCAATTTCATGGGCACATACTAGTCTTACAAGTCACTTTACACCACATGTGTTTCCAATATACATCTCGGTGATAAACTTGAAGCCAAAGTCATGTGAAATATGTACACTAAAAAAAAAAAAAAAAAATACTAACCTGTTTATTTATTTATTTATCTTTGCCACCTGTTTATCCCAATTTGAGTAGATAAATCTACTCGGGGATGTAGGTGTTGTCAACTGTATACATACACATATTACAATTATAATCAAATTAACAAAGAGTAAGTCATATGACAATGAGAATAATAGTTAAACATGGATAAAACATGAGACAAACACATGATAACATAATCAGTCATTCAAGTACTCATTGACAGAATAATAGTTATTTTCTATTAAAAATTTTTTAAATTTATTTTCTATATTTATCGGACACACACTACATGCATTTTTAATATCAGAAGGCAACTTATTGAAAATTTTTATTGACATATAAGCTTAGTTTAAATTTTTTTGATAAACGGTTAAATTAGAAACCGGATAATGCATATTACTACAATTTCTAGTATTATGATTGTATAATTCCAAATTAGTAGCTTTTTTAAAGCTAATCCAATTATTTTTTACAAAAATTAATAAAGAATAAATATATAAACCTGGTAACGTTAATAATTTATTTATCTTGAAAATCTCTTTGC
>PNEQ01004288.1:0-28976 GCA_003012365.1 Medauroidea extradentata
ATTGCGCCTCTCGCTAGTACTCAAAACTAAATTACAAATTAATTATTTTAAACCACAATTTGCAATTGAGAAACACAAAACATACAATTCTAATCATAATGAAATTTCAACTGGCTTTCTACGACTATTCTAACATAATTTACAGTATTTACAATATATGTGTTGTTTATTTTCATTTGAAGGCTATATGCCGGTTACAATATATATATATATATATATATATATATATATATATATATATATATATATATATATATATATAATTTTGTCTTCTACATCATTCCTGTTTGTTCAGTGGCGTAATTTACGAAAGTGAATCCACAGTAAAGTGACCACTTTGTGTGTTTCCTTGTAACACACTGATTTAAACTTTATTGAATAACTAAAATTTAAGGATTTCCGGGTCTATGTTAATGTGGACATTTTTCTTGTTTTAGTGTAAGAAACCAGTCTTCCAAGTTTGTAAAAGTATTTCTGAAACATCTTGCATGTTTCCAGTTATAACTGCCTAACGGCATAAATATTTTCAATATCATTACTGTTTGTTTACTATACACAATGTTCAGTGATAAGTGGTATTAAACTGTAACTTGTTCGCAGACATTAAGTGTTTGTTTTCATGTTATCTACCACCACCATTCAATTGACTATTGCACATTTTATAACACTGTTAATCTGTGTCAGAAAATTACATATGCCTAGCAGTACTTTAGGACACCAAAAACTGTTATTTTTACTATATATTAAATCTTTTTTGTTCTGAGAAATGGAAGTTAATATTTTAGAAATTAATGAGTATACGACTTTATTATATTTTTGAATCGTATTTTGTTATACGATATAATATCAATCAGAATATTCGGAAGTTATAGTTTACATTAAAGAGGAATCGAGCGCCTTATTCCATTGCTGCATGACATTCCTGTTATTAGCAGGGAACGTATTTGATAACGTATAATAATATGGGCATGACATTTTTTTTAACATTTAAGAAATATTAATACCATAAAATTAGTAATGGGTAGATAAATTAATATATTTTCGGATTATGTATTGAAATTGTGCCTTAATTTTTCAATGATATTGTGTTGTTAAACAAAATTATAAACATACCTTAACAATTACACAAAAAAATGCGATTGAACAGCCATAAAGTACGAGGGTCGACATAGATGTATATAAGTTGTAATTGAAAATCAATGTTCCTTGCTGTGGAAGCATTATTAAAGTAAATTTAGAATGTTGCCACAATTATTTTCGCTATAAAGCCGCTAGCGTCGTATTAGAGTGTCGTGTTTACTGCCATACTATATGTGTGTGTATATATATAGACACACACACATACACATGGCATGTAGTGTAGTTAGACTTCGACAGATGATTACTAAACCAAACCTATGTTACCATCTTCTGCTACTTATATAGAATAATAATAAAACTGTGTTAGAACCTTTGCAAAATTATTCTTATTAAAAATAAAGTGAAGCTATACGACGCAAGTTTTCAATCCGTGCAAATCGTAAGAGAGAAATTCGCGACTGAAAATTAACATTGAAAACCGTGTCCGTTAAAATAAAAAAAAGTAAGAAGGAATAAATAATGACCTTCCTCGTGTGATTTCGTAATAACAAGATGCACAATCTGTGAGAAATGGTCTCGAATATCTTTCACCTTCCCTAGGTAAGAGGGTTGCTCGAACCTGCTATGTATGACGTGTTGCGTACGTCTAAGGCTACACATATCCCACGTCTATTTTCTAAAGAACGGTTCACTTGAGGGACAAGAGAGCCTGTTTGGTTTATTAGGGCTGCCTGCTACAAAATTTGCCAATTAATATCCAAAAAATGTATAAAGTTAAAATTATATGCAAAGAAAGTTTGACGAATCCAATTATCTTCTGAAAATTAAAGGTATTCGAAACCATTTTTTTCATAATGCAGACCTTAATGCTGTTAAACATCACACAAAAATTTATCACTTATTCGTTCCTACGTTTTGGTATTTTAACAATTCTTACTTCGTAGCGTAAAATTTCAAACGCAGATTTCACTCTTATGATTTGCGCGAACCAAAATCTCGTCGTACAGAATTTTACGTAATTTTTTGGCCAGGAATCATGATTATCCTTTATATAACTGTTATGGCGGAACACAGAAGATGAAGCAACGCACTCGATCCAAATTACAAAATATTGGTTTGAAAGGATATAAATAAAAAACGCAAGCTAACAACAGACACGTTATTATTAATTTCAAAAATACAAAACGATACCATCTGACTTAGTTAATAAAGTACATAAGAATAATAGTAAAATATTTGGTTCGCGAAAAGTTAATATTATGTAAAATAAATACGAATGTGTGTATATATTATTCAATCAAATAAAAATACGCCACATGGACCTTATTCACATCCCGAGAATCATTTCACTTTTCTGCGACAATTAGCATAACATAATTTGTGAATGCATGTAATAATGCTCCATTCAGATATAAACAATTAATACATAAAACGGAAACTAAATACATGTTTGCATACGTACGTTAGTGTCACACATTAACAAAACATACACACGTAACGATGCCTCGAACACTGTAGGCTACCGTCCGTCTGGCCGCGGTTGCTAATGTAAGATGATGTATTTTTAAAAGTAATATTGTTCTAGGTCCGATGACAGTTACTACCTATTTTGTAATGTATCAGAAGGAATCTTTATGTGAAACGAATATATATACTTTTCATTGTCGACTAAATGTTACACGTTTGGGCGACCAAAGAAGAACAAATTGGCCCTATAGAGACATTTAGTTTGGTAGTACCGAGCATGTTTTCTTAAACTGTACTAATCGCTTCTTTCAGTGCGCTATATACATAGAATGGCGATGTGTTGTGACGATGTATATTGCTGTGTCAATGTGTTGTTGTGACGATGTATATGTTGTGTCAATGTGTGTTGTTGTGTAGATGTATATGTTGTGTCAATGTGTTGTTGTGACGATGTATATGTTGTGTCAATGTGTGTTGTTGTGTCGATGTATATGTTGTGTCAATGTGTTGTTGTGACGATGTATATGTTGTGTCAATGTGTGTTGTTGTGTCGATGTATATGTTGTGTCAATGTGTGTTGTTGTGACGACGTATATGTTGTGTAAATGTGTGTTGTTTTGTCGATATATATGTTGTGTCAATGTGTGTTGTTGTGACGATGTATATTTTGTGTCAATGTGAGTTGTTGTGCCGATGTATATGGTGTGTCAATGTGTTGTGACGATGTATATGTTGTGCCAATGTGTGTTGTTGTGCCGATCTATATGTTGTGTAAATGTGTATTGTTGTGTCGATGTATATGTTGTGTCAATGTGTGTTGTTGTGACGATGTATATGTTGTGTCAATGTGTGTTGTTGTGTCGATGTATATGTTGTGTCAATGTGTGTTGTGACGATGTATATTTTGTGTCAATGTGTGTTGTTGTGCTGATGTATATGTTGTGTCAATGTGATGTGACGATGTATATGTTGTGCCAATGTGTGTTGTTGTGCCGATCTATATGTTGTGTTAATGTGTATTGTTGTGTCGATGTATATGTTGTGTCAATGTGTGTTGTTGTGCCGATGTATATGTTGTGTCAATGTGTGTTGTTGTGACGATGTATATTTTGTGTCAATGTGTGTTGTTGTGACGATGTATATGTTGTGTCGACAGCCAGGCAACGCGCGAGCAGAGAATGCAGGCAGTGCACTTGGCTATACTACTGAAGACTGTCGTTATTGCGCTAATGTTGGTAGTACTGGCTGGAGGGAACACACTGCAGTCATCACAATGTCAGCACAATGACACGACGAACTGCCAGTCAGCTCACAGGTAGGTCCGTATTACAGTACTGCTTCTTGAACCTACAACACACGCCTTGAACATACTCCTCAAGTCCAGTCATCCACACTCATGCTTCACAACTTACAGTACAATATATACGTCGTATATAAATTATTCTGAACATAGTGTAGCGGTTAGACCACTCGCCTCCCATCACACAATATATGAAGTTTAGCAGACGGGATATCTGGCGGACGCTTCTGTTGGTTGACGGGATTTCTCATGACATTCCCGTTAATCCTGCTCTTGCATTTCGTCACTACAGTAGGGTATCTGTTCGTTGACTTCATCGGTAACGGCCCACACTTAGGGACCGCCAGTTTAGGACTGCAAAGATAATGCCCTGAAACATAACCTATTCATTCGAATATTTTATGCAGTATGATTGGTTACAATATTACCTAAACGCATGAGTTGATTACTCTAGTCAGTAGAAGTAAAGAACGTAACGCAATCATTGTGCGAAATTGTGTCGAAGTTAGAATCAGTCATTATTTAGTGCAGCTTTGGTGGTATTGTTACTTAAGAAGGCGTGGTACATAATTCAACGTTAAAAGCATTAATATATAACTGTAGGTTTCTTTGAAGGCAATTTACGAAAATTAAGCAATAGCAATCCTAGACAATAGTTTTAGCCATTGTTTTAAACAAAATTGTTTCCAGTGTTACGAACTTCTGAGGCACAATCTCTGACGCCGGAACCTCGTGTATTTAACTGCGGCGCAAGAGATCACGCGTAACGAATTAGTAATTCTGGATAAATATTTACTCATTAAGTTGGCAAATACCATTATCTAGGATTGTCAGTGAGTATTTTATACATATTGACTTCGAAAAAAGCGTAGAAATCAATTGATGTTTTCAGCGTCTATTTATCTACTACGCACTCTTAAGTGTACATCATCCAATATATTAAATGTTTGATTACTTGAGTACATGTTTCTTCACGTAGCCTTTATTTTGTGGCCAACTTCCAACGTCCTCCTCTTCCAGAGACACTACCATGTCAACAATGCCTTGTGTTTCAAAGATAGTTGTTCTATATTGCAGTATCAGCAACTACAGCAGCGCAGCGAGCGGCAGGTCGAGCGATGAGGCCTTCAACAGACTGTTGTTCAGGTCTCTGCTCAGAGGAGCCAAGGAGTTGCTGACGTCACACAAGAGCGACAAACTGAGGGAAGAACAGGACTCCAACAACATCAGTAAGTTGCTGCACTTCATCCTAGTGACGTCTTATCTCTTATTCTTGCTACCACATGGACAATACAAGATTGCGCCAGTTTTTCGCACAGATAACACAAATCGAACAGTTTATACAACCGAAAAATCATTACAATAAATTAAAACAACTCACACCTGATAAATGACATTTTGTACGTCACACAGCCAGTACAAGAATTCCGGTTCATGGCACTGCTATGAACAGAAAGTAGTTCACTTATTTGGCAGCCAAACAGTGAAATGACAGCAGACGCCATCCTAACAAACCAAATTCAAGTTCACCGTCCACTGTAACAGCATTCTTGATTTTATTTATATATGTGCAATTAAATAATAGAAAATGTTAAGCTGTTATGTTGTAATATATACGTACGTTCACGTAATTATATAACGTTAGCTGCATTATCTACTTATTTGTTTCATCAAGTTCCTAATTTTTCTTCTTAAGTATTGATCTAAAGTGAATGGGTAGTTTAACACATATTTGTTGCAAAGTAGGAATACAAATAATAACTAAACAAGAGAGTTGCTGGCTGTTCAACGAAGGAATAATATAGTATTATTATAAATTGAATAGTTTTAATAAACGGACGCCATTACTATCGATGTTGGCGAGTTTTAGAAAACACACTAAAACCAAACATTAAAACATAATTAAATCCAGTAGTAGGCCTACGTGTTGTCGACAAAGTAGTAGTGGCTCCTCTCTTCACATTTTTTAATTGTACTTATTCTACAAGTCGGCAACAATCACTCGCAATGACGTTCGTCTATTAGAACTGTTCAGTTTATAACACACACCGCTGGAGGAATAGTTTAAATATCAACTTTATTTTTGCATGTATATTATTATTATGTTAATATAACGACAGCAATCAATTTGGATGGTTTCTACGACAATATAAAATTTACAGATCTGAAGGAAAGGATGATTTGCTTCTTCTACCAAAATATATTGATATTTTTTTGCATAACAATTTGTTGTATGAAACATTAAGATAATTCCAACAGATTACGTGGATTACTGATATTATTTACGCACGCCGTGGTTCAGCATTCTCGTTTGTGTTTCGATACGTGTTAACTGCGGATCCGCCAGTCCTCCGTCTGTCTCTCTTTCAAAACGATTGTAGGATGTGTGACATTCACTAATCTCTTATTCATCTTCAGAGAATGGACCTGCCAGAGTTCATGTTCTGAGAGTAGTTCTCCAACAGATCGATATGTAAGTCTACAGTTGTTGAACTGTAGTTGGCTCGTCCTGATAGAGATGAACAGACGTCATGCAGTTCTAACTTGTGGATGAACAAGAACAGTTTTCTGCCACAGGCAGGATCGAATTTAATGTAAAGTAAAGTCGAAGCTGTTTCAAACGTGAGTACGTACCTGTCCCCAAATTAACCGAAAAACAATAGATGAGGAGAGATGGAATAGGGACGAATCAGCGAAGAAATATAAGGTTGGGAGAAAAGTGAGATACCAAGAGTATCTGTCAGTAAATGGAAACATCCGCTAAGTTACCCACGTGAGATGGCCCCAGATATAACCAAGTCTTGATAGCGGTTATAGTAGCTACCATATCACAACCTGTTGGATAAAATCAACGTATACACATATTTACCAGTAGATGTTCGTATATACGATCTTGTTTCGCCTGAATAAAATAATTTCTATTCTCAGTTGGCTTGCATGTTGTTTCTAATATTGCATTCATTTAATGACACTCCAACGATTTAATTCAAAACCTTTCTAACCAAAGTTTGGGCCAAGTTTATTAAAATAATTAAGTAATTTGTACCTGTAATCCCATTAATTGAATGCATGAAACTAACTCGAAGTACGATGTCGTAGGTTGTACATTGATGCGCTTGGACGAGGAAATTAAACTATTTTTTTGCAGCTTAATACGCTACGAGAAGTTGCATAACGACTCAAGCTAAAATTCCCAATTGGAGTTCGATCCCCGGATTTTAGTATGTGGGAATCGTGCCGGACGATGCCGCTGGTCGGCGGGTTTTCTCGGGGATCTTCCGTTTCCCCCACCCTTTCATTCCGGTGCTGCTCCATACTCACATCATGCCCCCCCCCCCCAGCGTTTAAAACCTCGATGTTGAACGCTGACCAAAATTTCTCACTCATTCACTCACTCACCCAATATGAGTATAGACATATCTGAGTGTTAATATAATAGATTCTTTCATTTGCAAAATGAAGTACAGAGTGCTCCTTCCACATAACATGCGGCTATGTCTTAGTTAGTGTAACATGCGAGTCAATCACAGAACAAAAGTAGGTACGTTTTAAATACGTCTTGTTATGTCAAAATAAGTGTAGTAATGTGCGGTTTGTGGACTGAAACGTGTGTGTGGGTGTTATACAGGAGGCAACATGAAGAAGATGAAGATGGTGACACCACTTCTGATGGGCAAGGTGATGCTGATGGGCGCCCTGATACCCATCGTCCTCGCCAAGATTGCACTGCTCGGCCTGGGTGCTATAGCATCCAGCAACCTTGCACTCATACTAGTGGGTGTACTCGCGCTGAAGAAGGCCTTCACGCGCGACAACGAGGCACTACAGCAACCTCAACACGTGTATGAGGGTGTTGACGACGAGGTTCTGCACTTGCCTGGGTCACGAAGGAGGGTCATAATGCGGCGCAAGTCTCACCTGGAACACCGCAGTGGTCGGCCAGCCGTCAGTAATTACCGCCTGGAGTCTGGTGGTTGGAAGCCGTCCTCTATGAACCTCTCTAATAATTCTGCCCGCCAGGGACGCCAGTCGTCTGTGGTTCCAGAGAATAGTCTGCCAGCCCAGGAGGCAGGAAAACCCGTGGAGGAGGACCAGCAGGTAGAAGACCCCGGGGACAGCAAGGTAGTCCCCAAAGAGCCAGGCTCGAGGTTGGTGAAGACACATGATGGTCGGGCGACGCTTGAGACACGACAGATACCAGGCTGGGGGACTCTGGAAAAAGAAGAGGACCAACAGGTAGAAGACCACAGGGACAGCTTGACGGTATCCAAAGAGTCAGGGGCGAGGTTGGTGAAGAGACATGACCAGGTGCCTGGCTGGAGACGGCTGGATGCGAAAGAAGCGACACGAATGGACCGCAGATGAGACATCATGGCTACAATAGCAGAACTACTGCCCTAGGCTTGATGTATTCCATTAACTAGCGACAACAACCCACTGGCACTTCTGGTCTTCATGTATTGTGCTCATATTCATCTCACCTCATTTGTATGGGTGTAACTTATTTGCTGAAAAAATGTTCGTCATTCATATTCATTATGTTCGCTTATTATAGTCCCTGTTACTAGTAGTCTATTTACTCACTACTAATATGAATGTTAGTGAAGTTATTATTGTGTGTATATTACCTTATTACAATGTTAAGAAAAATTGAGCATGAATTAATATACTATGAGATACAGTAAATTTAAATGCGTTATTAATTATTGCATCTACAACCGTTTGATTGCACGCCGTTCCTTATCATTGCCGTTGTCATCTGCATCACTGTCAACGCCTACATCATCGAGTTCGACTGTCCAACACTTCCATGCATGGAGTAGTTGTCAAGCAATTACAAGCAGCCTACAGTAGCCACGCCTCGGTGATGTCTTGAACCAACCACGAAACATCCAGGTGCTAACTCAGAACCAGCTTCGGTTATTACCTGGGTGTGTGCACTTGAAGAGCTTCGTAACAATATCAGCTGACATTCTCGTCCCTGCCAGCTTAGCTGAAATCAATAGAAAAGAAGAAGAAGGCAGCCTCTTTTGCCACCTTGCCATGGTCAGATGTGGCGTTGCACTGCACGTCGTGCGGTCGAGCGCTGTCTCGTTACAAGATTATGTAATTTAATAAAAATTAATGTTACAAAGATTTTATAATGTGGCAAACAATTTGCCACAATTAACAGTTTTCTAGTGAACAGAACTGAATTTGTTAAATTCTTTGTTAAATATTTTCCTTTATCTTCATTCTAGATGCTCCATATATAACATTTATTATACTCATATATTTCACGTAGGACAATAAAAATAACTACTGAGGTTGTTACAAATATTATACAATCAGTGACAAAAAAGTAATTTTTGATTTAATATACCTCAATTTCAAGTCTGTGTACAATAAATTATCACAACAAACATTTTTCATTACTTTATAAATCAAATTTTGAACGTCCACAGTACTATTCAACAACTCTATCTGACGAGATTTATGTTATAGATGTGATTCCTGAAGATTCTAAAATGGGTTTCAAATTTTTTATTTATCAATACATTTAAAATAATGTATTTACCATTGTGGCTGAATACGGAAAACTGTTTACATCATTACAAAAAAGGGCAACATTATTCAGACAATGGTTGTCATAGCTGTACAAATTTTCAACGAGGTCTGCGAGATGTAGTCGGGTGCAGTGCTTCATGTGCCGTCAGCCCTTCACTGCTAATCCTCGTGACGTGCTAAGTGGCATGCAGCCACTCACAGCAGAAGACGCTCTAGAAGAGATTGTACTGAATTGTCGCGAGTTATGCTACATCACTCCTAGCTGCAGTCACACCTCCTCCGTCCTCTCTACCCTCTCAAAAAGTACTGCAATATCTCTTAGCGCGACTCACTGTAGCAGCCAGTAAACTGCAATCCAGTACGTCCACTCTGCTAACCAACATACACGTGTTAACAATAAATGGGCAGTAGGATTCCTCGTATACATTTTCAGAACAAGGTCCCTTCACAGCAAATTCGGGCAGATTACTATTAAGTTTTAGAATCGTTCCTACTGGATATTTGAGTAAAATGGGAATATTTCAGGGTGTTACAAATATCAACAAACCAAAGTTGTATCAGTACTGGGTAACGCATTAACCATCTTGTACTATGGTTTAACTTAAAATACTTGCATTCATCTTATGATATCCATTTGTCTGCTGACTTCTGTACCATGGTGTTTCATCAGAGACTGAGCTCCTGCTGACTGATTGTGGAGTTACGGAGGACCTGAACTAAAAAAAAAAAAAAACTGTGACACCTACCAGAATAACCCAGTCTCTGATGTGACATAACACAGTTGTTCCAGGTGTCAACTGTGACACCTACCAGTATAACCCAGTCTCTGATGTGACACAACACAGTTGTTTCAGATGTCAACTGTGACACCTACCAGAGTAACCCAGTCTCTGATGTAACATAACTCTGTTGTTCCGGAAGTCAACTATGACACCTACCGGGATAACCCAGTATCTGATGCGACATAACACAGTTGTTCCAGATGTCAACTGTGACACCTACCAGAATAACCCAGTCTCTGATGTGACATAACACAGTTGTTCCAGGTGTCAACTGTGACACCTACCAGTATAACCCAGTCTTTGATGTGACACAACACAGTTGTTTCAGATGTCAACTGTGACACCTACCAGGATAACCCAGTCTCTGATGTGACATAACTCTGTTGTTCCGGATGTCAACTATGACACCTACCGGGATAACCCAGTATCTGATGCGACATAACACAGCTGTTCCAGATGTCAACTCTGACACCTACCAGTACGACCCAGTTTCTGATGCGACATAACACAGTTGTTCCAGATGTCAACTGTGACACCTACCAGGTTAACCCAGTCTCTGATGTGGCAAAACACAGTTGTTTTAGGTGTCAACTGTGACACCTACCAGTATAACCCAGTCTCTGATGTGACACAACACAGTTGTTTCAGATGTCAACTGTGACACCTACCAGAACAACCCAGTCTCTGATGTGGCATAACACAGTTGTTCCAGGTGTCAACTGTGACACCTACCAGGATAACCCAGTCTCTGATGTGGCATAACACAGTTGTTCCAGGTGTCAACTGTGACACCTACCAGAATAACCCAGTCTCTGATGTGGCATAACACAGTTGTTCCAGGTGTCAACTGTGACACCTACCAGTATAACCCAGTCTCTGATGTGACACAACACAGTTGTTTCAGATGTCAACTGTGACACCTACCAGGATAACCCAGTCTCTGATGTGACATAACTCTGTTGTTCCGAATGTCAACTTTGACACCTACCGGGATAACCCAGTATCTGATGCGACATAACTGTTGTTCCAGATGTTAACTGTGGGACCAGCAATGTATACACATAGTGTGGTCGTATTATAACGGCCAGGAATATTAGAACATTGTATACTTCAAAGCGTGCAAGATGTTGCTCAGGTGACCGGCTCTCGCAAATAATTTGATCGTACTGAGTCTCGACTCTTGGTTGTTGCTTCAATAGCAGCACTGGACACTGTCAGACAGATAATTGTTTAGGTCCGGTTTCACCAACCACGTTTAAGCGATTTAATCTAGATTAATCGGCACTTAATCTCGATTATACATGTTTTGGGTTTCACCAAGCAGTTAAACTCGATTTTCTCGTCTTAAGCGAGATTAAATTTAACTGCTCGATTTTGGCCGGGTAACGTCACCAATCTCGCTTAAGTTCATAATAAAATGGCGTGAGCACTGTATCATTTGGTATTTGAAGACAATACGTACTTTATTCCTGTGTATCTGCCTCGTCGGATTAGAGAAATAAATCATTATTTTGATGAGTATGACGATACAGACTTCCAAATACATTTCCGCTTGTCAAAACAATCGGTCCATTCACTCTAACTGATACATACACCGACAGTACAGAAGTCACAGTGGTCTAGAGTAGCCGACCCCCCGGAGCTCAGTTGGCTGAGCGGCCGACTTTGGTGCGAGGGGTTCTGCGTTCGATTCCCAGGTCAGGCTGGGTGTTAATTTGTGTTTGTCCATTGGGTCTCAACCCTTGTCACCATACAAATTGTCAAACGAAAATTGCTGGGGTCACTCGAAATATGTCAAACCTAAAGAGGGGAATGGTTGGTGCAGTGTTGATGCGGAAAATTCCGCTGCACCAAACATTTTTATAAAAAAAAGAGGTAAGATGCGTAGGTTCTATGAGTGGGGAGAGTGGTTCGATGCTTACCACCTCCAAATTTTTTTATTTTCAAAATAATTTAATGTAAACGTCCTTTATTCAAAAGTTATTTGATAAATAAGTTTAGTGTTATTTATGAAGTGCAGTGAGCATTTAATTTTTTTTTTCCTTGTTGAGAGCACAACTACAAGGCTATTCCTTGCAATTTTAGAAACATATATTTTGTATTTAATTACGACAACCATCGTAGTTTTACAAGGAATTTCTTTGGCAACTGGGTTTCCAAAGATTTTCTTTGTATAAGTACAAAAAAAATTTTACAGTGTATGAGGTTCTGTTTCACGTCTGGTATTTTCAGGTTAACAAAAAATATACAGACGAGAAAATAATTAAATAATTGTGTGTAGATAAACATTTGCCTTTACAGCAATAAAGTTGTGTAAATTATATTTGCTAGATCATCTTCCCCTGGTCTTTCTTTCTGGCTTTGCTCCAAATTTACCCAGGGGTACCTAGTCCCCTAGCTGTATAAAACCCCCCTAGATAGTATAATGCAAACACTTCCTCCTTCTCCTCAAGAACACTGTAACAAAGTTTCCAAATGTAATAATTAACAAACTCACATTCGGCAATTTCCGACTAGTGTTCGGGTATTTACGACACAATTAAGGCAACTCAGCTCACACTACTCATCGTGCAGCCAAGTTAAACTAATCTATAGTAACATAAACTCGCTGTGTTGTCAGTGGAACACACCTGTAACTTAAACTCAGGTTTAGCTCTTCATCGAGTTTTGTTAATCTCGCTTTGTGGCAAAGTTAAACTTCGTTGGTGAAACTGGCCCTTAGAGGGAAACTATGCCAGTTGAGTGACGTTCCCGCAGACTGGTGTAGCGTGGCCGGCATTAGCTGTGAAGCCATTCATCGCTAGAAGAAGGGCATAACACTCCTGTAGCCATATCCACTAGCACTCACATAAATAACGTGCAGGTGTGGTTGGGAGGAGAGATGTACGTGCTCGCAAATGTTCCTCGTGTGTTAGACATTGTCTTAAAACCACAGGATAAATATTCTGTATATCACCACTCGCTAGACAAAGTAATTCAGTTTAGTCATCAGCCCTGGATTTATTTAACATGTAATGGTTGTTATTTCGTAACTTGTATTTTCTGGGGAAAAAATATACATATTTCATTGTGGTAGTAAGTACTGGCAGTATCGAGTTAATAACTTGGAGTATTGTGTATATTAATTGTAAATATATTGCATCGATTTGTCTGAAAGATTATTGCTGTGATAGCGAGTATCAATGACATACAACTAAAGTATTATATTGTTGCAGATAACTACGTGAGTCAAGAATATCCTAAATTCGCTATAGTAGTATGACTGTGTGCACATATTTTAATATACCTATATATAAATAAATATATAAATAACAAATATATATACACATATACATACAAACTCATATTGATGCAATAAATCCTGCATATAATTATACCAGAATACAACAAACAAAGGAAAATAATAAATACAACTGCGACACTTGCAACCACACAATTAAGGCAGAACAGGTGATTTTTACGACGAAGAACAGATTACGTGTAATACTGGGTGCTGTGAAGATGACGTCACAGACGTAAGACTAAAAGGAACAACGATGGCAACATACATGTACATGGAAGGTTTCCTTTCATTGGTTAGACGATAGACGTATATTTGAATGTGAATCTACCATGTACGGTTGACAGAGCAAATATATTGGAGGTGGTGATGCACGTATATTTTCTTACGCCCTAGTGGCGAAAGTGTTCAAACACCATTAAGTGGCAATTCGACCTAAAAATAGAGAAAGTATTGTGGCCAACTGTTCTACCATGACGAAGGTGTATCTGACCACAGACGACACACTCTCATTGCTGCTTCTAGGATTGTTCTGTTAACTAGACAACATAGCTAGGATATACACATACCTAAGGTATATACATAGCCAGGATGTGCACATAGCCAGGATGTGTACATAGCCAGGATGTGGACACAGCTAGATGAGAGACTGGCTTGTTTACGAGGACATATATTAGACTGGTCCGGTCGCCAAGACAGACAAGAAATGGAACGTAGACAGACAAGAAATGGAACGGAACTCTTCATTGCCTGTTGTGGGGAATCATCCCAGCACTGATATGGCTCGAGAAACATGTCCCTAAATGCGAGTCTAGTGAACTACATCTGCGCTACTTCGCTTAGTACTACTAGGCTGACACGAGCGCAGGATTTTTTCCGTATTACTTTGTTTAAATCCCCCCTTTTTTTACAGATACGTAGGTAAATATGAACAAAATAAGTGTGTTTTCTATTTATTAGAAACTGTAAACGAATGGTTTACCTTCTTACTGAAATCTTTGTGCTTTGCTCAATAATACATTCTTCAATTACATATAATAGGCCTATAGCTAATAAGTACAGTTATCAGTACTTCAGACAGTTTTTGGCAGTGTTGCTCAAATTAATCTAGTATGCGTTGTTTATATCCCATATTCAATAAATATTAATGTATAAATATGTTTGTTTCTGCTGTTCGTCACTCTGAAACTAATATACGCATTCAGTAAAACCTTTATTCGATAATTACTAAATTAGCTTTCTTACTTTAAGTTGATCACCAGCCTGTTGCTTTTTGTGTAATGCACTGTGTTTGGAGAAACCTTTTGTTTTTACTAAACCCGTTTAACTTGTGGCACGTATGATTACGTATAAAAAGCGAACACAGTCAAAACTATGACGTAATTGTACTTTCAAACTACAAACAAAAAATAAATAATATTTTCAAGCTTTCTAATCACATGAACAATGTTTGTTTATGTCGCACAAAAAGTAAAAAATTAACTACATGAGATACTAAGGCATTGAAATTTATTGGACTTTGCGACATAGTCACTTCCAATAAAACAGTACAACAGACTCGGCGCTTAAGATGTATCACTGCTAACGCAGAAAATATTGTATTTTGCGTCACAACTGAATAGTCAGGGGAGTTATAGAAAACGTCCCAACTATTCTCAGACTATTTTCACATAAATGTTACTAAATTTTATGTGGTTGTAACTATAATGGGAGGGGTAGATACTATTTCAAATCATTTACCAAGTGTTGCATAACCTTGCTGTACTTAATAAGATGTAATGTGCATGTAGTAAGTCAAGGAAGTTAGTCAAACCTCTATTATAAAATCCTGAAACAGGATGGTACGATAAAATATTCAGTAAGATGAGTTATACTAATTGTTACAGTCACGTTCAGCCAAGTCGGCTAGGAAAACTTCACACTGGTTCAGTGGCTTGCCCATAGAGGCGATGAGAGACTTGATTCGCGTGCTTGTGCGGACCTTATAGCACCGTTGACCCGGCCCTCAGAGGGAAAGTGCTCTGATTGGACCGTCTTAATGGTTTCTAGGAAAATATTAACTGAAGAACATGTGTTACAGAAATTATACAGAACCCGGCAATACAAGAGCGTATTCAAACTATATTGCTATATTAAGTAACAAGTTACGAAAAAAATATTGACGTAATGTAGCGTTAAAAGAATACAACTAAATTTATTTGGCAAACCTGTATAATACAGTAACTACTGTCGAAGTATATTTATTTTCGTGGATCAAACGTAATATGAAGCTGTTACTTTGTGTAAATAATTTGGCCGGAATATTTCTAGTAAACGATCCCTTTGATTCAATGTTACATTTAACTTGATAATCTTACATAAATGTTTCTGTAAATTTATTGAAGTTATGCCAATAGTTACACTGGAGATAAAACTTTCATATGTTTGGTAGTTACTTAGGCACTTTCTGCCTGGCAGACAGTTACTGTGTGTAAGCCGCATGATAACGAACAATTCATAATTTTGTAAGTTATTTGTACTGAATACTTAATGTTAAATTTGTAAACATTTTCGTCCAACATAAAAAAAATTACTGCATTTCTTGATAGAGTCATAAATGTCAAGAGTCTAATACTCTTTGGCAACTATAATTAAGTACCCATTTTACAGAATAACATAATTCATAACGAAAATAGATCATCTGTGTCTCGGGAGGAAAAGTCAATATTCTGGGAGGTGATATTACTGGTCATTGTGATCAAAAATTCCATATGATCATGTGGCCAATATGGGACGGTTGTCGAGATGTACACATAATTAAGCTCTAAAATTACTGTTATTGTTTTATTTATAGTTATGTTTCTCCTAGCACTATCGAGGAGGCAATGCATTGCCATGTAAACGTGTTTACATACACAGCTGATTAATGTGGACTGTTAATTTGAACATTGTGTTTGACATGACATGAAACAAAACGGTTGTGTACTGTAATCTTGATATTACATCTATGTAAACAATTAGTTTGTTATTTATTATTTATTGCAATTTACCTGTAACTGAAACTAGAAAAATAATTGCAAACAAAACAATAACAGTAATTTTAGAATTATAATTTATGGAGTAGATATGTTTAAAAAAAAGCTGATGTAATTCCACTAGGATTGATTTTCTTGTGTGTTTTTTTTTTATGTTTTATGGACTTCGTCATTTAACACAATTTTGTCAACAAAACATTTTGTAATGGTGTATGTCCACAAACCAATTAATTATATATTTGTAAACTCCCATTGTAACGAACATGTAAAAATCTCAGTAACTTTAGAGCTTATCAATATTTACATTAAAATGTGGGTATCTCGACAACCCTCCCATATTGACCCTATTTTCACATTAACTTTATTGATCCCGATGACAAGTACTATCACCTCCCAGAATATTGCCCTTTGGACAGACTATAGTATAGGCATACAGCTAGGTCCATTTGCCTGCCCGAACACTCTGGCGATCAATTACCAAGCATATAATGTCAAGGCAATGTTTAAGATCGTGGCAGTGGTCCTGACTCCTTAATCATGCGTCCTCGGGGCCAGATTTTTCATCATAAAAAAGAGGAGGTTCAGAGAAACTAAAAAAAAATATTGAAGGATATTTTAGGTGTCTTCATATTGACACAGACTGGGAAGAGTTACTCGAGTGTAGGGTGATATGAAACAAGGTGGCTGGCATGTGACTGCAATGCAGAACAGTAAAAGTAATCTAGTGGGAACACTTTGTGGGCTTAGAATAACAACTTATTTATTTTTTTAATTTAAGGGGAACGATAAGAAACTATGAAGGTAAGCAGGAGAAGTATCGCCATAGGTTCAGTAATGTCCCAAGTTGGCGGACAAAATCCCCAGCCACTAGGCCTCGTTTCAGAACCCACATATTCTAACTACTGGCACTAGGTCAACAGGTACGCCGGAGTGTGTTCAGTCACCACCGTGGTTATATCTTGTCCTTGCCGCTGTTGATTTTTTCTATAATATTTGGATGTTCTCGAGTAAAAAAAATGCTCTCCACTTTCTTGACAGTGCTCCTGTTATGTGATGACTGTACACGAGCAACACCATGTAGGTTCTTCAGGCTACCTCAATCTGTGCGTACACAAGTGGCAGAGGCATTTCGCCGTCCTTCATGCCATTGAACATACGCCTTTTTGGTGATGATTTCTTTATTATGTCGACTTAAGAGCCAGTAAAAGCTGCTGCCAGAGAACACGTGGTAGTGAAGTTAACCGACGTCACTACTCGACGTCCACAGTTTCATTTTGGCTGCCTGACAGTTGGTAGGGTCGTCAGCTAGGACAGACCACGTGGCAGCCTCATAGACTGCCGTCGTCAGTCGTCGAGAGGAAGCCCTCGGTCACACAAAGGCTACCAAGTTTTTTTGCCAGGGTCGTGATACTTCTCCTGGTCCGGCGATTGTGTCGACGTCCAGCACGCTCTATTTCTCGACCCAGAGCCGCTCTCCGGCTGGTATAAAAGTCCAGTCATGCAGGCAAGTGCCTCATCATCGCGGGTCTGCTTGTCGACGAGAGGAGCTCTAGTGAGGTCGTGCTATGAGGCTGTGTGTGACGTGGTTAACATGCCTGTGGGCAGTCAGCAGTTCCTGGGGCTTGGTGGACGCCGTCTGCGCCGACAGTGACGACCCACCAGTCAACGCCTCTCTGTCGTGTCTAGGAGGGCGCCTGCTGTTGCGAGTGTCTCAATGGTTAGATGCGCCGGCAGGGCTGCGACTGACCGATGGTGTGCGCATCATCAAGGTCGCTGAAGACGACGATGGCGTGGCGAGGAACTCTGTGGTCGAGGACGACAGTCTGCTGGGAAGAGCGGCGAGGTTCGCGGCCAACCACGAGCTGCGAGTACGCCTCAGCCAGGTGTTGCCGTCACCAGAGGACGTCTTCGGCGCGCGGTCTGACCAAGGTACAGTACATCTCCACACGCCGACACAACACTTGAGCAATACCTAGACACTAAGAAAAATATGAAAGTCATTTTAGGTCAAGTTGAAATCCAAACACATTTGTATTTCTGCTAGAATGACTGTTGGCTCACAGTTGACCGGACGAGTCCCAGGGAGCGATACAGCTATAACAGTCTTGCAAGTCGTGTGACATGGTCTGAGGTTAAAACTGTTATTTGGTGGTGCAGTAGCAAGTAGATGTACAGCTAAGTGTAGAGTAGGCGTCTGTGAGTGTTACAACTGCAGAAAGTTATCGACAACTAGAATAGTTTATTGTTTGCTAGGTTTCAATGCTTGGTTTATATGATGTTTCTGCGCAAATGTTCGTCGCGATGTTTCACTCTATATGTGGTAATAATAATACTAATAATACTTACAATAATACCGAAAACTCAAAGGTATTGGCTTAAATAACGTGATAGCTACATTTACAGAGAATGATCACGCTGTGTCTTTGTGGGGAGCGTACCACATACATGTATCTTACGTATTACGCTGTTAAATGTTAAGTACAACAGTGGATGTGTCATAGAGGGTAACTTGAGGAGCAAATACTACACACCAGCGAAGTTACATGAACCTAGGGGCTAGAGTTAAACGTGACGTGCGAGCATGGATGACCATTAGTACTTCCGCACTTCTAGGCATCTGACTTGTAAAATATGCAAACCAAGGCTGTTTTGATGTTCGTGATGTTTTCATACAACATAGGACGTTTTATTACGTGTATAACTCCTGTGTGTCAGGTACTCTATCTAGATACTTTAGACTTTACGCAAAACTATCGAGTGAAAACTGCGCTTCCATCAGGCTAGATAAAGATACCCTCCCAGGATATAACTATACAGGGCGTTTATATGGCAGTTTGGGCGCTGGGTTTCTGAACATCCAATACAAGCACTGCAGAACCGATAAACTGCAGTCTGCGTGGATGCCATCACTATGCTAGGCAGTCAAAGTAGTGTTACAAGCTGACGATCTTCATGAAGGTAGTCAACTTTAAAATTGTCTGAGTTGTATGATGGTTTTAGAGGATAGTTCAAGGCCAGCTGTACTTCAGTGCTGTATTAATTTTACATGTGCTAGAGTACACAGTGACCCCTCCCCCTCCTTTTTCCAAAAAAAAGGTTAAAACATTTTGCTCAGCTACAAGTTAAAAAATTTAAACACTTATTTTTTTTACTAATATTTTTGAAGTAATTTTTTTAGTATAATTTAATGTTTTCGCCAATATAACATTTTAAGATAAAACATTTATTAAATCTACAACTGACATATTCAATATGACTACAGTAACGACCTTAGTTAAAGTATTATAATTAGTTAACGTTAAATATTGCTGTTAACAAGAGGCAGCGTCAAAGCAATGTTTTTTTTTCTTCACAATTTTCGCAAAAAAATTGTCTCACTATTGAAAATGAAGGCTCAACAATCCGTATTTGATACTTTGTAGACCTTCTTACATTATTACATAGTCACATACTTTCATATTTATGTAGCGCTAACGACTTTTTTCCTATACGTCATTAGTTCTCAAAAAATAAGAATGTCTGCGACTGTATAGTAATTTATAAAGTGTAAAAAAATATCATCTACGAATTATCGATCCTTTTTGTTTGACAACTAGCGAGGCAAAATTTTATTGACGAACAATATTAAAATGTACAGCCTTGGCTAGCTGTTTACCTCAAACTATTTTAATGGTAATTTTTATTTGTTGCCAATGTTGCGTACTTTAAACAAACATTTTTTTAGCGCCACATAACTTCGTAATAGTTGATTTTTTAGCAAGATTTTCTTTTGGCACAAAAAATGTGTGTTTTACCACAGAAAGTGTTTTATTTTTATTTTTTTTTTTTTTGTAATCTCATTGTAGGATATGTTTTAAAGGTAAGACACATTTGTTTAAACAGGATAACTTACAGCGTATAGAATTAGTTGAACTGATATAAAATTTGTTTTGAAAAATTTAATCATGTGAAGTTTGGAAACATTACAGGTCAAACAAAGTATGTCTAACGTGCATTTATTTTTTGAAATACCTAAATGATTGCGTAACTCCTCGGTTACATAAACTCTAGAGTAAATAATAGTGTCGGACAATGCCACTGGTCGGCAGGTTTTCTCGGGGATCTCCCGTTCCCCACGCACCTTCATTCCGGCGCTGCTCCACACTCACCTCATGTCATCCTTTACCAGCGCTAAAGACCTCTATGTTAAGCGCTGCGGAGCTGTGAGTCCAGGTAAAATACGGAGACTTGGTCCACTTGCAAACAGAATATACTATTGCAGACGCTACTGGGTACAAGCAATATTAAACACATGGCAGTGTGAGCGAGCCAACATAAAAGAAGCGACAAGGAGCAGGCTCTGACATGGTAAACTAATGGTCAGCAATCAGCTATAGAGCAGTTAGTTTCTTGTTTGTTGATATACCTATCAGAGCATTATTTTATATTTCACGGAATTCTCGTCAATTAGTAAACAACATGAGGGGAACACTTTTCAAACCGCGAATCTCTATTTGGTTACACATTTTTTTTGTATAATAGTGTGTTCCAAGTCACGACTTTGACGATTTTGTATAGGAATTATTCGAAAAATTCAGCAATTCAAAGGCATAAAACTTCAGTGGAAGTAAAATACTACTCTCCAAAGTCTGTAGTCGTAATTGACAAATTCATTACACGAAACTTAAATATAAATAAATACACTGAAACTTTAACAAATTTAAAATGTATTTTAACACACAGAAAAGGCAAAAATATTTTTCATAGAGGTATCATATACAAGTCTTGGAATATCAAATTACGCAGAAATATGACCTTCAATGTTTCCTTAAAGTTTTTCACTTTTTCTTAAAACGGCTACACAAAAACGTTAAAATTGTAAGTTTGGCATCTAATTTCACAAAAAGTATGAAACGAAAATAAAAAATTACTTTGTGAAAATTGAAAGCCATGGAGAAATGCAATGGTAACCTGTATATTTTTATTAGTATTTCAGATTTATGTACGAATATAAAGGTTATCTCATTGTATACATTTCTATGTAACAGATTAAGCAAAATGACCACAATTAGCAACACAGCGGAGTAATGATTCTATTGCAGGCCAAGCTTTCATAGCTTATTAAACAAATTAAAATAAATATTCAGCGTATAGTTGCTTGTATTGGTTGTATACTATAGTAACTAAAATGGTTTTATAAACAATTTTGATTTAAATTAAATTTCTTTGTCAAAATTGTACTTAAGCTTTACATGATCATAATACAATTGTTGACGCTTGGTGGGTTAACATTGTCGTACTCTATGCTATACCCTCTGATTGTACTTCGTAAAGTTATTATTGACCGACGAGAACTCCGCATTAACATAAAATAATGAGCTGGAAGCAGTGGCGGCTCGAGGGTTGTTAGCTGGCAGGGCAAAGATGTCGAGAACTGTACACTCGTGTGAACGCACCACCGTATATCAGTGAGTCTACTGGCTACTTGTTGTATTGTGACCATTCAGTAATAAGCGGCACCTACCAGCGTGTCAGTGGATGTAGCGTCAACTAGCGAACAACACTATACAGTTCTCTGCAACTTGTGCCCTATACCTGGCAACAACCATAGAGCCGCCACTGCCACGATACAGGTTATTGTATGACATTGTTTTTCTTGCGAGCTTACTATTGGCTGAAATTCTTCCGAGCACGTCACATAATCTATTTAACATTGCGCACATTAGTTCGGTGTGCATGAGTATAAGCTGTTCTCAAATACAAGGACGGGAAATACGAGTATGTACCGAGAAAACTCGGTGGTTGACGGAAATATCTGCCATGTTTCCTATATGCTAGAAATTGTTGCTAGGCGAGTGTTCTGTCCATTGTACAACCACTGTGCTTATTATGGGATTGTCCTGTCTCCAACTATCTCGCTGTTAACTGCCACCTATATTCGCGGCGTCGCTACCTCCAGAGTGCAGCACTGCATACTACAACATTGAGTGCAACGACGGCAGCAACTAAGATGCTATGCCATTTACGTTTTCCTTTGTATTTAAGATTTGTTTTTGTGCGAACCGGGTGAAATTAAATCATGTTTCAGCCACCAATAGAAATACATGATAGTTCTGACTGCGTAGAGAATTTTTGCTGTATGTTTATCAAAGGTTTGGCAGTTAAAAACATCGACTGATGCGGAATTCTGTTTTTAGATGCAAATGTCGTGTTAAAAAATAAGATGTTCTCTGTGTATTCCTTTCTTCCTGGTTTTATAAATAGTATTGCTTATTACTGAATCGATTATATAAATGTACGTTGACATTCACCATAAGAGTTTTAATTAAACACTTTAAAAAGCCTGAATGTGGGACGTCTGCGAAATTAAGATAGGTATTTCAAATAATACCTTCGATCCGATTGCAGTAAAACTACAACAGCTTACAATTTCGACAGTAGAATAAATTACTATTATAAAATATTTTAAACGCTTATAATAAAAATACAACAAATGTTTGTATAATGATACTAGCCAAATTACGTACATATATCAATTAATACTTTGTATTTATATTTTTTACAAAGTCTAAAGTCCTTACAAATATCTAAATTATTTTTTAAATATTTAATTAAAATACCTGCAATGACAGTCACAAAATGAACTATAGAAAATAGCAATATTTAAAAATTGAAAATTTGCTGTGTTGGTCAATTTATGTTCGTAAGTGATAGTCTGCATACAATGAACACATACAAATTGGTAACAAACCAAATTCGTAGCAAAGAATTACTAAAATGTGCTGTAATGTTTGTATTTTGTCCTAATTCAAACACATCTACCCAATAGCAGGCGGGGATCCCGGGCGAGGGGGCAGGGTGCCCGGTTTCTCTTTGACATTTTATGTATAGTTTATCAGTGAAATATTACACACTTTTTGATATAGTATATTCACCTTTTTGTTTAGGAAATGCCTTAAATGGCACCATTTTGCACATTAAGAACGAAATTTTTCCGGGAAAGAGCCTCTGAACCCCCATCTTTGACTTGGGGTGTGGGCATAGCTACTTTTAGGAATGGGGTGTCCCCTCCCTCAAAACCTAGAGCTTGATCCGCCCCCTCTACCAAACACAAAGCACTGAGATTGTCACCAAGGAAATAATACTTTGAAAATTTTTAATCCTAAACTAACACCGAAACCAGGAAAGTTAAGACTATTTTAACTGTCTTCAAATTCAGAACGTTTCAAATTACATGTTACTACGCATAAAAAAAAAAAAAATAAACACCTGAACTTACACATTGCAGTAAACGACGAAACATTTATTGATGCCGTCTTGACTAGTTCATAAACTAGCCACCAGATGCCAGCCACTTTGTGCTACAGCGGGAGTACTATATAATATACAGGTTGTCCCTCAACGGCCGCATAGTAACACCACGGGAATCCTCAGATATATTTAAGATGAAAGTCATAGTAGTACAATGTTATATGACGACATGTAACTTGCAAAATGTGGCAACCTTGCACGGAGTTAGTTTTTTCTTGCGCTGCACAGATATCTTATTTCCTAGTAAAGGCCATGGCCGACTCCTCTCCCAGCTCCTGTCATTGTACCAAGTTGTGTGTCACCATCACGGCCGTAGCCAGGTCTGGACACTCGCCTGGATATTTGACCCTCTTGTTGTTTGGCTGCAGATCACCAAGTTACCGAGAATATTGTGTTTTATTGGCGCTGATGTTCGGGCGGTCGGACTAAACTCCGCCCACTTCCTTTTCGCTAAGATAAACAATTTATCAAAACGTATTTTTTATCAATTTATGAAATACTTTCTTCGCTCACAAATTTAAGAAAAGGGTCCAGCAATCTTTATTTTCTTTATAATTAAAGAATGGAAAAAAAAAGTGGACGCAGTTTGAGTCCGACCGCCCGGAAAACAGCGCCAAAAAGTACAACATTCTCGGTAACTTGACGAACTACAGCCAAACAACAAGGGGGTCAAGCAAAATACATTGTTAGATAGGCGAGTGTCCGGACCTGTTCTTCTACGACCGTGGTCACCATCTATAATGACCCGCTGTCGACGAGACGTAAAGCCACTTACCAATCCAGCAACGACGACTAAATAAACACACCAAGTGAAACCTTAGCTAAATTAAAGACGAAAATGTTAATGGTGTAATGTTGTACGGCTAAATTTTACGCGTGCAATGTTGCAACACAGCACTGAGGTAAGGTAAGGCAAGGAGGCTTTACGTCTCGTCGACAGCGAGGTCATTATAGACGGTGACACAACTTGCTACAATGAAATGAGCTGGGAGAGGAGTCGGCCATGGCCTTTGTTAAGGGACCATCCCAGCATTCGCCTCGGAAACTAAATTCAGGATGGTCAGAACCGGGGATCGAACCCGTGTTCTACCGAATGTGAGTACAAGATGTTATATAGCGCCACCTGCTTGGTGCTTGTGTGAATGTGTACATATATATAGATATATACATAAACACACACACATACACACATATATATATATATATATATATATATATATATATATATATATATATATATACGTACACAGACGGATAGTGAGAGAGAGAGAAAGAGAGAGAGAGAGAGAGAGAGAGAGAGAGAGTAGCACTAATTTGCCTAGCAGTGCGAGTGAAGACATGATAATTTCTGAATTCGTAAGTTGAGATGGCGCTAGCATATACCGTATTGCATTTCAAACTGATTGGAAACACCAGTTTCCTAATACTACCCTGCGACTAAGTAACAAGCGGTACAAATATACCATAGTAATGATCAGTTCAAACACATCTACTGGATTTACTATTGCGTGGGTTTGTGTGTCTAGATAAGAGTGTATATTCTAGACGATATTTTCTTTACCTTATACTACCGAATAAAAGAGAATAACTAGGTGCGTGGTAGGAGATTTTATTAGCAACGATGACGTGAGCATTGAGTTGATGTCGCTGACGTTGATAAGTAATGGAATAATGAGAATATTTTCCTGGACGGCAAATAAAACATGTTGACACACACATAACATAACAATATCTTGTAATTGATTTTAAATATGTCAAGCAGTAGCCCTGGGACATGTAGGTTCAATGTGAACTTTTTCATTTCAATAAGTTCATCGGGTTTTGCGGCTTATAATATTAATAAATATATTGTGTACAGTGTGCCAATGCTGAAAAATTTCCACGTATTTAATTTTTTGTAAATATACGCTATTTGCTTTTAATTTATTTATATATAGGCCTACTTAGTAATTAAGTTGATAATTTATTTCAGATCTTACTACGTAGATCATTGAATATGTTACTAACAAAACTCCAAAATAATTATAAGAAACGTGATTCTAAACAATTCAGCGTTACTAACTATTTCGACATATTTACATCACTAACCGAACTAACGTGCGTACATTAACTGGTATTGTACGTGAAACAATTTTCTATTTGCGTTTATACGTTTCCAGTAGCACATTGTAAACATTTTTCGTCAATTTCAATCCAAAATTAAATAACTGTATGTCGAAAATGACAAACGTACGTCTCCCAGTAAAATTAGTTTGAGTAGACTCCCAGACAGAAACTACGAAATATGGTCGGTGTTCAGTTTGTTAGTTAGGTCTCAGAGAATTAGTTGTCACACGACGAAACTTGTTACTGTTATACGACAATCATTAACAGAAAAATTCCTTCACTGTTTTGATTTATTAGATTTCGTTCCCGTAATATTTATATACTGTAAAACGTTTGTTGTGCTTTCCCTAAGAACTTCTTAAAAAATAGTCACAAGCATCTTGTGAAGATACAAGCAAACCCGGAGAAATGTTTCACGTTTCCTTAGAGATAATGTTGTATATATAAGACAAGTTTTCCTCAGGGATATCCTGTTTATTTCACTGAAATATAGCGCCGATGATTCATCTCCCACATCCCAACCATTCTTGAGGACAGGTGAGTGACAGGTGTATATCTCAGGTTTAGTTGTCATTCCTATCTTCAACAAACTACAGCCACGTACATATTTTGACGTATAACTTCATTATCCAACCACGAGGCTGGCAAAGCGTACTGGTTTCGTGACGAGCTGTAGTTTCGTCTTGATGCACTTAATAGAAAACATGGCTGGAGACATATGAGCTGACATTTGTATGAAATTGACTGGATCGATGGCAAGAGAGGATCATCGTGTATGTAACGAGAACAGCGCTCTACTATTACACGATATCTACGACCGAGTTGAGTTTCTCTGCCGAGTCTCGCTCACTGTCGATCTACACAACCACATAGTACAGAACACAGAATACCAATAATGCTTATAGACGGGACACGGGCTATAGCTTCTTCGATATTACACCTACTGCAAAAAAAAATGTACTTAATACGAAAATGATGTATGTATGGAATTAACTTTGTGTGTTTTCATTTGAAACTCGATGGAAAGATTTTAAACTTATTCGTTATAACCCTAATGGTATAAACTTAGCATTTCTTGTTAGGTTCGTAATAGTCTGCTTGAAAGTTCTTAAGTTTTTGGTAGATGTTAGATTGGAACTGTTTAAATTAATGCTTCAAAAGATTATATTCATGTGCATATCATGCCAAATTTATTTGTAACACTAAGATAGATACGTTGACAGAAGCTTGTATTAAAATTAACTCTATCCATACAACTATGGGTAGCTCTAAACAAATCAAATAAAACGATGGCGCCTGACGTGATGTTTATCAACCACACATGGCACATTATTTCTTCTACATAAAAATTGATACTTCTACTAAACCGATAGTTACTTGGACAGAACAAACGGATATTCCTACAGAGCAGATTGTTGAAGAAGTAATAAAGAAATTATTGAAACTGAACTGAATTATTGTCTGTATGCTGACATCACTATAGCGCCTCAGTGTTAGTACTATGAGAAGGAGAGTAGGAGACATGGCGGGCACAACAGCCTCCCTCCAGAGGTAACCGGGTTCGCTTCCAGGCTGGTCATATATTTACACCCTCATCCAGTGTTAGCATGTGAGTAACATGGCGGACATTATCGTCGGTCGCTGAGTTTTCTCGGCATACTCCTTTCCCTCCGCCTTTCGCATTCCGTCGCTTATCCATTGAATGTCTGAAAGTCATGTCATCGTTTAGGGTTAAACAGTCTCCCAGTTAGAAGTCTGCTTCGAGGGTGTGATGGAATCCTTCCCGTACCCTTCTTCACTTCACACTTCATTAAACTTCACTTATCGCTCAAAATTATGCTCGCTCAGAAACACTCTACTTTCATTTAGCTATTACGTGTAACAATTGTGACATAACTAATTCGTTTTCTAGTAAAACGCAACTGAGATAAAAGAAGCTGGTAATGTGTTTGAGTTTGACAAACCTGATTAAGCAAACAAAATGATTTCAATTGAATGGGGGAGGGAAGATTTAAAGTCAGTTACTGTGCTGAATAATTTTGTTTTGTCATAAATGACGCTATAAAACAAAAATCAAGTTACATTTAGCTACGTTTGAGTATTTTTTTTTCAAGAGAAACAAAAATTAAATAAGTCCTAGGAATGTGTTTCCATCACTTTGAATTTGAATAATATAAATTAATATTTTCCTAACACAAAATTCCAAACAAAATTATCGCGTTGTTAGTGTTCTGTACCTACACAACTGACGTAACACTGAAATATATTCAAGAACATATTCTGTAATATTTGTAATCTGCTGCATTGATTGCGGTCTGAATATACGGTAGAAGTTCAACGGCGATGATTGCGTTGTAGCGCGAGCAGTGGCGTCTCGTCAGGGTAAGCAAGGCAAGCAGTGCTTGCCCAGGCAGCTTCCTGACAATTCTCTGATTATAATAAATATTTACTTGTAACCTTGTCTCTACTAGAAGCTAACTATGACTCGTGCAGATAGATATATCTTTTACGAATTCCGCTCGGATTACAACACTGTCAATTGGAAGATAAGAACTAGTAAAAACCAAAGTAAGCTGTTGAAAAGCGCTTCCAATATCGCTTCTAGTGTGTAGAGTTCCCTCGATAGTATTCGGGAGAATGATGGGGGTTGGAGGGGTGGCCGGGAGGAAGGAACACGGGAGGGGATTGGCTACGTAACGCTGTGTTAGAAGCTACGATTGCAGTGCTCTCTCGCCGAAGTGTTCCGAATATAGCCGAACCTAGCAGAAGTGCCACTTTAGTGGTTTTGTTACCAGTTACTGTGATTTCAGATAATCTACTACCGGTCAAGTTTTGTAACTTATACGTTGATTAAACAGGGAGGCGAAGACAGTTTAAACTGATACTAGTAAATTGGAAATTTTCTTTTCTATTCATAAGATAGGTCTCCAGTGATTATTCCAGTGCCATTAGTGGTTTTCTTTAAACTTCAGTTGGCAACACTGGTCACCGGCAGTTGATTTTTACAAGCTACACGAATGGAATATATTGGCAAGTTCCCGCGCTGCACGGTAATGCTGCCAAGTGAATATTATCGTTTATTATTTAATTTGGTTACTGTGCGTTGAAAT